>WNWK01008701.1:0-35000 GCA_009830355.1 Cherax destructor
GCCCATGGCTAACTAACAGCATACTAAGATCCATTGATAAGAAACATCAATATGAAAAGCAATATAGACAGGACCTAATACCCAAAAATACTATTTAACACTATGCATCAGTTCTCACCAAACTAATAAGAAAGGCCAAGCAATTGTATTATTCCAGCAGATTCGCCGAAACAAGAAGAGATATAAAAAAGACCTGGAAAACACTCTCTCAGATTCTGGGCATCCACAAACTGAAAAAAAACTAGGGATATTGTCCTGACTAAACCAAATGAAACACAACTACAGCCTATTGACACAGCTAATAAGTTGAATGACTTCTTCTCAACCATAGGATCAAATCTCGCCAGTAAAATCCCAGGTACCAATGCCCAAGCAAGTGATTACTTAGATGGAAATTTCCCAACCTCCTTCTATCTTGCACCTACCGAACCCACTGAAGTCACCATGATTATAATGTCACTTAAGAATAAATCAGGGAATCTGTTTCAAGTCCCACCATTATTGTACAAGCGAGCGTCTCATGTCCTTTCGCCTGCTATTTGACTACTTTTTAACAATTCACTAGAAACTAGCAATTTCCCGGCACCCCTCAAGACAGCAAGGGTTACTCCAATTTACAAAGGTGGTGACCCCACAGATGTAAATAACTACAGGACAATCTCGAACTTACCGTTGCTATCTAAAAATTTTGAGAAACTCGTGCACAAGAGACTATATTCGTTTATTACAGTACAAAACGTACTCAACCCCTGCCAATTTGGCTTTAGAAAAAAACAAAAGCACAAACGATGCAATTGTAAAAATGCTGGACCTACTTTACACAGCACTTGAAAACAAGGAATATCCGCTAGGACTCTTTATTGACCTAAGGAAAGCTTTTGATACAGTAGACCACGGCATCCTACTCCAAAATCTTGACCATTACGGTATAAGAGGCCACGCTCTTATGTATTTCAATTCTTTTCTTACTAACAGGTATCAATATGTCACCATTAAAGACACAACTTCATCTACACGACCACTTGATATTGGAGTACCACAGGGACGTGTCCTTGGTCCCCTGCTCTTCCTCCTATACATCAATGATCTTCCCAACGTATCCCAACACCTGAAACCGATTCTCTTTGCTGATGATACGACTTATGTCATCCCCCACCCAAATATTGCCTCACTCAACACCATTGTTAATGAAGAGCTACTAAAAATATCAACCTGGATGACAGCCAACAAACTTACACTTAACAGTGACAAAACCTTCTACATTATGTTTGGGAACAGAACAGGAGTTGCACAACTGAACATAATGATTGACAACACTCCTATTGCTAAACACAATGAGGGCAAATTCCTGGACCTACACCTGGATAGCAACCTGAATTTCAGCACCCATATCAACCACATAGCAAAAAAGTATCCAAAATATTCCTCCGGTAATCGTCATCTTCAGAAGCCACGGCTGCTCCAACACGCAAGTTATATTTTTTGTATCAAACTGAACACATATTACTGTTAATTATTCTTCCAGTAGTCCTTTTCATGTGCTAGTCCAAAATCACAGACTGGATACGTCCAAAATAATGTGATCCACAAATCCGGATTCGTCAAGAACAAGTGAACCAACGAGCAGCACGGCTGCTCCATCCCGCAAGCTATATTTTTTGGTATCAAACTGAACACATATTACTCTGTTAAATACTCCCAGTAGTCCTTTTCATGTGCTAGTCCAAAATCACCGACTGGATACGCCCAAATAAGTGATCCACTAACCCGGATTCGCCGGATTCGTCAAGAACAAGTGAACGAACGGCCGGATTCAAACGGATTCGTTGAAAACAAGGTCTCCTCTGACCGGATTCATAGGATGACGGGGTTTACACGCCCTTATTAAATACCCAAACAGAACTACAACAAATAGATACAATACAAATAGACAGATCTACCTTAAGGTGGTTATTAGTTAAAATATACAGTGAGCATAAACCGGATTCGTCCAAGAAATAAGTGAACAAAGGACCGGATTCAAACGGATTCGTTGGAAACTGTTAAAAACAACTAAATACTTCGAGAAATTATAGACTAGCTAGCTAGGAGAGTGGTCAAGTGTTGTAAGATGACCACCACCATGAAGATCTGTGTAGTCTGTAGAAAGGGTAAGGGACGAAAACAGGCCTGGATTATAAATTAGACACATATGCAACATTTGGGTATCTTTATTGAGGAAACGTTTCGCCACACAGTGGCTTCATCAGTCCAATACAAAGTAGAAAGGTGTAAGGAGAGTTGGAGTTTTAATTTATAACTTGTCGGTTCTCTGAACCATTCATCTATACCCTGTCTGACACAGCAACATCTTGGGATCTTAATACAAACGAATTCTTCAACACTTGTCCAACCTTTGGACGAAGATCTACTTAGACTAGTGGATGGTACCACTATGACCCCGCCTCCTGCTGCTTCACCTCACCTAACTACAGTATATAAGCCACCTCTACGGACATATACTGTCATTTCTACAAGATTGATGGACTGAACACATCGACTCCAGGCCGAGGGACTGATTACCTCAAAACTCCAACTCTCCTTACACCTTTCTACTTTGTATTGGACTGATGAAGCCACTGTGTGGCGAAACGTTTCCTCAATAAAGATACCCAAATGTTGCATATGTGTCTAATTTATAACTTGTCGGTTCTCTGAACCATTCATCTATACCCTGTCTGACACAGCAACATCTTGGGATCTTAATACAAACGAATTCTTCAACACTTGTCCAACCTTTGGACGAAGATCTACTAGACTAGTGGATGGTACCACTATGACCCCGCCTCCTGCTGCTTCACCTCACCTAACTACAAGTATATAAGCCACCTCTACGGACATATACTGTCATTTCTACAAGATTGATGGACTGAACACATCGACTCCAGGCCGAGGGACTGATTACCTCAAAACTCCAACTCTCCTTACACCTTTCTACTTTGTATTGGACTGATGAAGCCACTGTGTGGCGAAACGTTTCCTCAATAAAGATACCCAAATGTTGCATATGTGTCTAATTTATAACTTGTCGGTTCTCTGAACCATTCATCTATACCCTGTCTGACACAGCAACATCTTGGGATCTTAATACAAACGAATTCTTCAACACTTGTCCAACCTTTGGACGAAGATCTACTTAGACTAGTGGATGGTACCACTATGACCCCGCCTCCTGCTGCTTCACCTCACCTAACTACAGTATATAAGCCACCTCTACGGACATATACTGTCATTTCTACAAGATTGATGGACTGAACACATCGACTCCAGGCCGAGGGACTGATTACCTCAAAACTCCAACTCTCCTTACACCTTTCTACTTTGTATTGGACTGATGAAGCCACTGTGTGGCGAAACGTTTCCTCAATAAAGATACCCAAATGTTGCATATGTGTCTAATTTATAACTTGTCGGTTCTCTGAACCATTCATCTAGGCCTGGATTGCTTGCAATCTCTGTGGTCAATGGTCCCATGGTATATGCAGGGATTTTCAACCAGTGACCACACTTGACATAAACTCAGAGAGATGTTTTTGGGTCTGCCCAAATGAGATACACCTGTATGAGGGAATTGCATCTATATTAAAAGACAAGAACACCAATAAAAGATCCTTCTTAAAAGACATGTCAACATGGTATGACAGCTGGGAAAATAAGATGGGTGGTTTGGAAGGGGCTGTCTTGAACGACAGCGCTCCTGAGGGTGCTAGTGTTGTCCTGGAGGATAGTTCTCCTGAGGGTGCTAGTGTTGTACTGGAGGACAGTGCTCCTGAGGGAGCTAGTGTTGTCCTAGAAAACAGTGCTCCTGAGGGTGCTAGTGTTGTCCTGGAGGATAGTTCTCCTGAGGGTGCTAGTGTTGTCCTGGAGGACAGTGCTCCTGAGGGCGCTAGTGTTGTCCTAGAAGACAGTGCTCCTGAGGGTGCTAGTGTTGTCCTGGTGGACAGTGCTCCTGAAGGTGCTAATGTTGGAGATGAAACAAAAGGGGATGTTAGCACTAGTGCTGAAGATAGAAATGAGACAGGAAAACACGCACCAATAGGGAATACATTAGGGAACACAGTCACAAAAAAACAAAGCAAACACAAACCAGGCCTATGCAAATATTATGCATTTGGTATCTGCAGGCATGGAATTTCTGGGAAAACAGATGGGACATGCAACTTTGACCACCCCAGAAAATGCCGTGCCCATATGACAACAGGAAAATGCAACCTCCCTTTCTGTAAGCTTTTCCACCCTGAAATGTGTCACTCATCAGTTCAGGAAAGACAGTGCTATAACTATATTGCCAGGCCCACTACCTAAAGGGTACAAGACGACACAGAACATCCAGACCATGGGAAAACCTGGGTAGCCAAAGCCACTCCAGAGAGAGAGTTTTTTTTAGCGCAAGGAAGGAAAAAAAGCTGGCAGGAAATGACAGAAATCATACACCAACTGCAATCATTTCTGGAGTGGAACCACAGTCAATGGCCTCCACTCCAGAACAACAGATATTAGTGCCAGGAAAAAAAGACCCCCTCCATACCACCAATACCACCAATCCAACGACATTCATCTTTGCAAATATACAGGGTCTAAAGCCAGCAACAAACAACAAGATACCTTACATCCGTGGACTGCTTACAGAGTCAAATGCTATGTTTGCGGCTTTCACAGAGACCCACATAAAGGATCACTTGGACAATGAAATATTGATCCCTGGCTACAACCTATACAGATGTGACAGAGTGAACAGGCAAAAGGAGGGGGGGGGGTTGGCCTGTATATCACAGAGACACTTATATGCTCAGAACTACTAAATGCCTCAAATGATGTAGTTGAAGTTTTAGCAGTAAAGATCGAGAATCAAAACCTGGTCATCGTGGTTGTCTACAAGCCTCCGGATGCAACGTCCCAACAATTCCAGGAACAGCTTCTGAAAATTGACCAATGTCTGGAAAACCTTCCAGCCCCTGCCCCCAACATCTTGCTCCTGGGGGACTTCAACCTAAGGCACCTAAAATGGAGGAATATTGCAAATAATGTGGTAGCAGAGATAACACCAGGAGGCAGCTCAGATGAAAACTCGCACACACATGAGCTTTTAAATCTCTGCACCAAATTCACCTTAAACCAGCAAATAATAGAGCCTACAAGATTGGAGAATACACTGGACCTCATCTTCACTAACAATGATGATCTGATACGAAATGTCATCATATCAAAAACGATATATTCAGATCACAACATAATAGAGGTCCAGACATGTATGAGGAGAGCCCCAGATCGACAAAATGTGATCAGTCGCAAGGGAGCCTTCTCCAATTTCAACTTCAATAACAAAAACATAAGGTGGGACCAAGTAAACCAAATCCTAAATGATATAAACTGGGAAGATAGCCCCTGTGTCTATGCTTCCTCTCCATAGAATGCTGAAGGCACGTGACAGGGGCTTCTTGCAGTTCTTGATGAACACGGAGTTCCATGAGTCTGGGCCTGGGCCAGAGTGCATGGGCATGTCATTTATTGCCTTTTCAAAGTCTTGTGGTGTTATGATAACATCCGAGATTTTGAGATGACCAAATTTTTGGTCTCGTTAATAAAGAATTCATTTGGATTGTCGACCCTTAGTCTGGGTAGCAGCTCACTGAACACTGAGGCCATTGAGACCTTGGACCATCATTGTCAATAATCACTATATCACCAGGTCTTAAGGATGTATAATTTTCAGAAACACCATCTCCATACATATACGTATCTTTATTTACTACAAGGACATGTACATGGTATACAGGCCTAGCTGACATCAATGACATACTACTATATAGAAAGCCGCTTGTTATGCTGAGCATTTCAGGAAAATTAGGTCAGTCTCCCAGGATGTGACCCACATGAGTCGACTAACACCCAGGTACAGTAGGGCCCCACTTATACGGCAGGTTAGGTTCCAGGCTAGTGCCTTAAAGCAGACATCGCCGAAAAGCAGAACGCCATTTTTTTCCACTTCTAAATGCATATAAATGCCAGACAACAAGCTTACATTAACTTATATTAAGTTAGCAATAGCACTAGGCATTAAAAAACACAATAAAAAGTAAGATACACACAGAGTACACTTATTACTTACCTTAAAGTATTAACATTGGCTTAAAAATAGTCTGTGAACCAATTTATGAAAAGATCAGTAGTCATCCAAGCTTTTGAATTGGATTTATAATAAACAGGGAGGCTACCTTTTGCATAGTTCTTTAGGGCCCTAGGATTCTCTGAGTGATAAATTATCATAGGTTTTAACTTGCAATCCCCAGCAGCACTAGCTCCTAGCAAGAGTGTTAGTTGAAGACTCAGATGAGTCAAAGGGATGTTAGGAAGCATTTCTTCAGCCATAGAGTAGTCAGGAAGTGTAATAGTCTGGCAAGTGATGTAGTGGAGGCAGGAACCATACATAGCTTTAAGACGAGGTATGATAAAGATCATGGAGCAGGGAGAGCAGAGACCCAGTAGCAGACAGCTAAGAGGCGGGGCCAGGAGCTGAGTCTCGACCCCTGCAACCACAATTAGGTGAGTACACTCTTGGGTTATCCTGGGTTCTCTACACATATGCTGCTATATGTAACTGTATTTGATGGCTATCTCAGCGATCAACATATACCTTGTTAGTAAGTTTATTCAGGTATACACAAATACAGTTACATAGATTATCATACATAGCAAATATGCGTAGACAACCCAGGATATCCCAAAAAGTCAGTTCACTGAGTTTAATCATTTCTAACTTGGCACTTAAAGTAAGAGGCTTACGACTCCTCTTTTTATCACAACTAAGCTTAGACGCCATAGTCAATGAGAGCCAACTAGTAAACGAAAGAGTAAACGAGAGAGAGAACGAGATACGGAGTTCAGAGAAGGTAAAAAAACAAACTGAACAGGTAGTGGGCGATCACTCGGTCAGGCGAAATGAATGCGATTAATACGTGTCCACTTTTAGTTCATTCACATACGTTTGTAAGAGTTTGTGAGACTTTTACCTCAAAATAATTTGTTTTATTATAATAATAATTACCTCACAATACAAATACTCTTACATTGTGTACAAGTTAGTACAAAATAAACAAACAGCAACACTCCCATTCTCATGCAACACACTATTTTTAGAGTTAATGATAGTATTACCATTATTATTATCATAACAAAAGAAGTGCTAAACCCACAAGGGTCGTGAATAACTATATATAGAGTGAAGGCATATGAAAGGAATATTTTTCTACAGTTATCCCTCAATGTTTGACTAGAGAAAACGTAATTCTTCCGACTTCTACAAAGTCGTTTGGTAAACAAATATCATATTTGTCAATTTTTATTCTGTGAGTGTATGTATCATGTTTATATGCTATGTAACGCATTTTTTTAAATTATTTTGAAGAAAATATCATAGATGAATTAATGAAAATGTCTATATTAACGTAAAATAAGACATTTAATGTGCCCAAGAGTGATTATTATTAATATTACGTAATGTTTTCCCTCCGCCCGGCAACACCATAGCATATAAACAGCATGTTTATATGCTTTGTAACGTGTTTCTCATATAATTTTGAAGAATATATCATAGATGGATTAATGAAAATGTCTATATTGACGTAAAATTGGACATTTAATGTGCCCAAGAGTGATGATTACATAATAGAGAGATGTGCTCACGGAAAATGTAAACAAACCGGGTGGCGCGCGCCGTATCTGAAAGACGCTCGCTGTATACAAAAGTTTTGGTCATAATTTGAATTCGCCGTATGAACGGAACGCCGAAAGACGAAACTCCGAAAAGCGGGGCCCTACTGTACCCATTTTACTGATGGGTGAACATAGGCAACTGGTGTAAAGAAACACGCCCAATGTTTCTACCCAGGCTGGGAATCGAACCCAGACCCTCGCCATGTGAAGCGAGAGCTTTAGCTACCAGGCCACCAGAGCCCTTAACCCTTTGACTGTTTCGGTCATATATATACGTCTTACGAGCCAATGTTTCGGACGTAGTATTAAGACGCATAAATTCTAGCGGCCTCAAATCAAGCAGGAGAAAGCTGGTAGGCCTACATGTGAGAGAATGGGTCTGTGTGGTCAGTGTGCGCAGTATAAAAAAAATCGGGCAGCCAGTGGTGCATTGTAGGAACACCATTTCAGTAGTCCTTGTTCAGCATGCCTAGCGGTAAGAATTATCTGACTCCTTAGCGCATCTGGGACTGTTCCCCTCCTCAATGATAGCTCTAACACAGTTGGAAGTGTCTCTGAAGATAAATTTCATGATTTTGAGGAGTTTGTGACCGAAAGAAATGCCCAGGATACCAGAAGGAAGGAAGGAAGAAAGAAAGAAAGGAAGGAAGAGATGAGAGGAAGGAAGGAAGGAAAGAAGAGATGAGAGAAAGGAAGGAAGGAAAGAAGAGATGAGAGGAAGGAAGGAAAGAAGAAGTAAGGAAGGAGGAAAGGAAGAAGGAAGGAATTAATTAAGAAAGAAAGAGAGAAAGGAAGGAAGGAAGAGATGAGAGGAAGGAAGGAACAAAAGAAGTAAGAAAGGAAGGCAGGAAGGAAGAGATGAGAGGAAGGAAGGAAATATGTAAGAAAGGAAGGCAGAAAGAAAGGAAGGAATGAAGGAAGAAAGGAAGCTAGGAAGGAAGGTATGAAGGAAAGGAAGGAGGTTGTGGGGAAGAAGACATGGGTCCCCTTTTGTGTTGACAGGTTGACAGGCAGTGTGGGTGGTGAGTAATGGTATAATATGTCATTTTGACAGCTGCCTTACCCTGACAGCAAATTTAGATGTCCACACACACACACATACACATATAGCTTTGAGGCTTGAAATGCTAATTGCAGTTGATGAAAAGTGTCCAGTCATTATATATGTGTATATATATTATAGAACAATAGTAATAAAAATTTTTTTTATTGTTGGTTGGTGTAAACAAGTTTTGTAAACAATATAATGATACTAATGTTTGTGCGATTATTGTGTTGCATACAACGAGTGTATATATATACATTGCAGCTCACTTTGGTCTCACAAGCCACATAAGTTACGTAAAAAAATAAAATAGTGAAAAAAACAAGAAACCTACAAAAGGAAGTAAACCAAAGTTTACCGGGCGAGCGGCATTCACCGCTGTTACCATATGTGGCTCATTTTTTGCCAACTTTACGCCTCTATATCTTGGTAAGTACTGATCGCAAAATTTTTTGGGGGGGATTTAAACAATCAGAAAAATAATCTTAACATTTTGATAAGAAAAAAATAATTTGTTTTTTTTCGAATATTTCCCGACATAGAATGACAGTTTCAGAGAGGGGCCTCCGACAGTCAAAGGGTTAAAGTGCTCTCTCAGTGAGGTGAGATAGTCTTCTTGCCAAATTTTCTCCAAACGTTCAATCACTTTATTGAGGTGTTTAAATTTATGTCTGAATTACTCAGGTTTGAGATAAGATCCCTCTTCAGCCCTTTTATACTCCCTTATTAAAAAAATACTAAATTTTGATAGCAATTAATGTATTCAATTTTTTTTTGTAATTCAGACATCTACTGCATCAATAAATTCTTCTTTCAACAAACCGGCCCCATCCCACCGAAGCAGAGTGGCCCAAAAAGAAAAACAGAAGTCTCTCTTTTTAACTTTAGTAACGTATACAGGAGAAGGGGTTACTAGCTCACTTATTCCCGGCATTTTAGTCGCCTCTTATGACACACATGGCTTACGGAGGATTCTATTCCACTTCCTTGTGGAGATAAGAGGAATTCCAGGGGTCAACGCGGGGGCGTTGACCCCTGGAATTCTCTCCAGGTAAATAAACAAGAACTAGAACTAGTAAGAAAATAGAAGAAAACCCAGAGGGGTGTGTATATATATGTTTGTACAAACATGTGTAGTGTGACCTAAGTGTAAGTAGAAGTAGCAAGATATACCTGAAATCTTGCATATTTATGAGACAGAAAATAGACACCAGTAATCCTACCATTATGTAAAACAATTACAGGCTTTCGTTTTACACTCACTTGGCAGGATGGTAGTACCTCCCTGCATCAATAAATCTAAGACAAAAATTACATTTTAAACTTTCACAGATGGGGTAAGAAGGTTACAAACTAAGTATATCTTGTGGGCATAAAACAAATCACTAAAATTTTAGCAAAATCTGTAAGATCAAATGTGAGAAATTAATAAAGAACCCCATTTATAAGGTTTATTTATGGTTATATACTTTTTTTTTTTTTCAACAAGTTGGCCATCTCCCACCGAGGCAGGGTGACCCAAAAAGAAAGAAAATCCCCAAAAAGAAAATACTTTCATCATCATTCAACACTTTCACCTCACTCATACATAATCACTGTCTTTGCAGAGGCAGATACTACAGTTTAGAATATTCCATCCAAACTGTCACTATCCCAGACCCTTCCTTTAAAGTGCAGTCATTGTACTTCCCATTTCCACGACTCAAGTCCGGCTAAATCATTAAACAATTTCCCTGAATCCCTTTACTAAATATTACCCTGATCACACTCCAACAGCTCATCAGGTCCCAAAAACCATTCGTCTCCATTCACTCCTATCTAACACGCTCTCATACACACTAGTTATTATCCTATCAATGTAGCAAAAAATATGTTTAATATAAACTAATTCTGAGTCCATTATTTAAATTTGTTCAAAACTGAAAAATAATAACTCAATGTGAATCAAGATTAAACAGAGCACTGAAGAGGTCTTCTCAAACTGTCACACACAACCTACTATAGAACATAAGTTCTATGACCATTATAGGTAACCCACTGAAAAATGGAATACCTAAATACTTGGTGAACCAAATCCAGGTATTCTACAGGGTGAAGATACCTAAATATCCATTGGGAAAGGCAAGGCACATGCAGCAATATTAAATTTAACTACAGCATTTTTATTAGCACTGACCTTGCATGACAACATTGTGTACCTGTGAGTTACATCCATACCACAAGTGAAACTAAACCGAGTCTCTAGAACTTGATGTATCACTGAAGAGGTGTCTACAATGTGTCTGGTTTTCATACTAGGCACAATTAACAAAACACTGATGTTGCCACTATCAGGTGATGGCAGGAATGACACAACTACATCCATTATTCGAGGCATGGCTCCTGTGGTTTTCTGTTGAAAAAATATATTATAGTTGAGCATAAGGAAGCATATAACGGCTGTAGATAATGTTTAACAAACAAAACAAAAGTTCTTTAGCATTTCTTCCAACATACTCCTCTAAATTGTAATTTATCTCATTACTTACTGCTGCTGCTACTACTATTACCACTACTGCTACAATGATTAGTACTACTACTGCTACTCATTTCTTAACCTGTTTTCATCACCTACCCTGCCTTCTACTTTTCTTTCCCCTCCCTCTTTATCAACCTCTCTTTTGATTTTCTCCCCATTTCCTTGCTCAGGAATGATTTTATAATGTTCCAGGATGGACCAAGGTACAGTGGAACTTTGGTACTCGAACAGCTCCCTACTCGAATAGCTCCCTACTTGAATGCTTTGTTCGGTAAAAAAAAATCGCTCGTTAGTGGACCGTTTTCTCGACCAAACAAACACGACCTGCCAGAACTTCGCTGTAAACTATTTTGTGTTTCTTCGCATTTTTTGGTGTTTTTTTTCTATATTATTTGTATAAATAAGTCACCATGGGACCTAAGAAGATTAGTGATAACAACCAACCAAAAAGAAAATTGGTTGGGAAAAATTTGTTCAGTACTTGAACAGATCAGCACTCGAACAGCCTTCTGGAAAGAATTAAGTTCGAGAATCGAGGTTCCACTGTATTGTCTAATGTTTCTTTTCAAGAGTGTGGGTTATTTATGAATCTGTCAATACATTTTTATATTTCCCATTAAGGCAAGATGATCCAAAAAAAAGAAACCACATTTACCATCATATGTGCTCATGCTACTTACCTAAAGAGCACAGACATCAAGAACTCTAACATCCTCACATCCAGTTAAGGAAGGAGTATGGCATCAGACCCATTAGCATAAGTTAGTCAGGTCCAACACTCACCCACCCACACCCACTCGTGTATTTATCCAACCTATTTTTAAAATTACACAACGTCTTAGCTTCTATGACAGTAATCGGGAGTTTGTTCCACTCATCCACAAATCTATTACCAAACCAGTGCTTTTCTATATCCTTCCTGAATCTGAATTTTTCCAACTTAAAATTATTGCTGCGAGTCCTGTCTTGGTTAGATATTTTTAACACGTTATTTACATTCCTTTTATTTATTCCTCTTTTCCATTTATATACCTCAATCATATCCCCCCTAATTTTACGCCATTCTAGAGAGAGCAGATTCAGGGCCCTCAGTCTATCCTCATAGGGAAGATTTTTTATATATATAGGGATCAACTTTGTCATCCTCCTTTGTACATTTTCCAGTGCATCTATATGCTTGTACGTACATGTGTAGTGTGACTTAAGTGTAAGTAGAAGTAGCAAGATGTACCTGAAACCTTGCATGTTTATGAGACAGAAAAAAGACACTAGCAATCCTACCATCATGTAAAACAATTACAGGTTTCAGTTTTACACTCACCTGGCAGGACGGTAGTACCTCCCTGGGTGGTTGCTGTCTACCAACCTGCTACCTAGAAGATACCTTTTTATCTACTTGTATCATATTAATTGGTATACATTTCCTAACTGCAAACAAACATACTCACTGACAGATTGGCAATTAGTACATAATTGCCATGCTCCTGAAGCAGCTCCATTTCAACTCTGAGAACATCATCAGTGCTGGTGAAAACATCCAGCAAGAGGTCTGCAGAGGCTGAGGTTGGAATAACAACGATGTTACCGCTTACCCTTAGTATCTGAGGGAAAAACAAATTAGCAACGAGTATAATGAAAACATGCTTGCATTTAGAATCATGCTTTTGGTACATGCACAATCATTTTCATCCTTTACTTATTAAATTGTATACCATCACATACCCTAACCTAAGCTTCACTCTCTTCATAAAAATTCTTTACTAATTTCAATAGCATACTACTTCTGCCACATTGCTTTCCTATCTACAGAGCTAGAATATTAAGAAGTAATCTCCTTAGCATCATGGAGTGGAACACAGCTGAACACATTCACAGTGTGGTAACCAACAGCCAATGTTCATTGGAGGTTAATGTTCAACCATGTATTTAACACTGTGCTCCCACAGCCATTAGAGAAACAGTCATGAATCAGTGATAAACTTCATTCTATACCAAGAATACTGTCACACAATTCCAGGTAAAATTTCAGCAGTCTGGGCCCCTAGCCAACCTTAGTTCCCAGGGACACTTTCTACGCAACCAAAGAATTAACAAGCATACTCCCAGACAGGAACAATATTTTTACCAATGTTTATGTTTGTCTGAGAATTGCCTGTAAGTTCATAGATCTGTGTTCCAGCAGTCAGAACGGAGGCCACTAGTATCAACTTTAATCTTCCCCAGAGACATCATCATACAGATACATGGATAATGGAAATAAGTCACTATGTCTGACTTTTCTGGGTTATCCTAGGTTCTTTACACATGTGCTGCTATGTATGATAATCTACGTAACTGTATTTGTGTTAACCTGAATAAACTTACTTACTTATTAAAGAAATTTTCAGCTTCCCAAATCCCTCTAGCTCAGCAAACTCTTCAACTTGACCTTTACAAATGTTCACATGCTCAGGTCACCATCACCTCTCCTATAATCCTCACTTTGTCTCCACATTTACATGTTTTCTCTGTATTCTTTAGACTTGAAAAACTTATCACCAAGTGAAAAAAATGTATTAATAAAATGTATATTCTGCCTTCGTGTCTGTGTTGCCACCTGCATCACTGATACCATCCTCTATTAACCAATTCATAGTTTGCTAAACAATTTGGAGCAGCACTAAAGGACTTTGTTTTAAATTATTATACTATATCACATAAACAATATGGAAAAATACAGTAGATGATCATAACTGGCATGTGTTATGCTCCTGAAAACTGCACTACTGATTATTTCCATGACTTATGGACTGAAAAAATGTATGGAAAAAATAGGGTTGCATTTTTCAGAGAGCTATAACAAATTTTTAAAGTCATAAAAATAATAGTTTATCTTTCCTCACATTGTCGATGACGATGCTCTGTGAAACACCTGAACTCTAGTAAGGTTCAAACAGTTAAAAGAAAATACATTAGATAAAAAATGCTTAAATTAATACTGTATATTATTGGTTACTTACCTTCCAGTTGGGTTCAGGATGCTTAACATGTTGGAGTGGAGAGAGTGGCTGTCACACTGAGAATTACTCATCGCACAAGCCATTATCCGCCTTATTGTCTCAAATTGACCAAATAGTTGACTTGCTACCATCAAACACTCGTGCTGTCTCCATGATACAGGCACCACACTTCATTATCTTAATTACCTCCATTTTTTTGTAAATGGCATAATTTCACACTTAAATATCTTACCTTGCTTCACCAATGTCATCTGCATTTTGTATGGAAGCCATAAATAACAAAAAAGGCACAATACCGTGACTGGAACAATACACACACAACCCGCACATATAAAAGGGAGGAGCTTACGATGTAATGTAATGAGAGAGGAAAGCTTTCCTCTCTCATTACATTGTTAAATGCTCTAAACTTCAGAACACCCGTGACTTAACCTGATTCCTTCCCCTTTCATCTCTTCCCCCTTCTCCTTTTTTCTCCTATGGGTTTTCCTTTCTTTCTTTTCTTTTGCCTTGTATTTTGTCCTTCATTTTATTCGCCTTTCCTCCCTCTGTGTTCTCGTCCCACCCTTGCGGGCCGTTAGCCTCATTGCAGTGCTCCCTTTCTAGAATATGACTGTCTCCACTACTACTATTACTACTACTACCACTTCCACTACTTACTCCATTATTTCCCCACTCTCTTGTACCCTCCCCTGTCTGCCTGCCTATAAATACCCCTTCCTCCGTCTCTGTGTGTTAGTGTGACTTTGTAAATGGTCCAAGTCGGGCCGAAACGTCGTCGTAAGCTCCTCCCTTTTATATGTGCGGGTTGTGTGTGTATGGAAGCCATGAAATATCCAGAGATGAGAAGGGGCATTGAAAATAGGGAAAAACTGAGTGATGTGCACTAAGCTAAAAATATACAGTACACATCCAGATACAGTAGGGCCCCACTTACACGGCAGGTTAGGTTCCAGGCTACTGCTGCAAAGCAGACATTGCCAGAAAGCAGAATGCCATTTTTTTCCACTTATAAATGCAAATAAATGCCAGATAACAAGTTTACACTAACATATACAGTGGTACCTCGACTTACGATGTTATCATCTTACGTTATTTTCGATAACCGATATTTATAACGTAAGAAATTTGAATGCGACTTACGATGTTTGCTTCGTCTAACGACATTCGTACCGGACGTGTCCGCTTGGCGCCCAGCTGAGCGCGCACTCCAGGGAGCGTCAGTGTGCTATTGTTTACAAGTGAGAGCGGCCACCCACCCACACCAACGCATTCATACCAGTATATTGTCATTATTCCACTGTTTTTAGTGCTTGCAACTGCTAAATAAGCCATTATGGGCCCCAAGAAAGCTCCTAGTGCCAAGCCTGTGGTAAAGAATGTGCAGGGAGTGAAGCATTTATGCAGGGAGTGTAGCAGGCATGCAGGGAGTGTAGCAGGCATGCATGGAGTGTAGCAGGCATGCAGGGAGTGTAGCAAGGATGCAGGGAGTGTAGCAAGGATGCAGGGAGTGTAGCAAGGATGCAGGGAGTGTAGCAAGGATGCAGAGAGTGTAGCAAGGATGCAGGGAGTGTAGCAAGAATGCAGGGAGTGTAGCAAGGATGCAGGGAGTGTAGTAGGCATGCAGGAAGTGTAGCATTCATGCAGGGAGTGTAGCATTCATGCAGGGAGTGTAGCATTCATGCAGGGAGTGTAGCATTCATGCAGGGAGTGTAGCATTCATACAGGGAGTGTAGCATTCATGCAGGGAGTGTAGCATTCAAAGAAAAAGGCCAGTAACCCCAGAAAAGGACTTGGTACCTGCAGTGTTAATGGAAGGGGATTCCCCTTCCAAACACTAGCATACTACTCCACCTTCTCCCCTCCTCCCGTCCTCCACACATCAACAACTCTTCAATAAATGTAAGTGACATGTTATTGTACAATATTTACATGTGTATTTAGGTATTCTTTATTAAATTCTGTATTATTTAATGTCAAAAAGTTCTAAAAAATATTTTATTTAACTACTTTTGGAAGTCTTGGACGGATTAAATTTATTTCCATTATTTCTTATGGGGAAAATTGATTCGAGTAACGATTGTTTCGCCTTAAGATATGCCCTCTCTGACGGATTAATATCGTAAGTCGAGGTACCACTGTATTAAGTTAGCAATATAACTAGGCATTAAAACACAATAAAAAGTAAAATACACACACAGTACACTCATTATTTACCTCAAAATATTTGTAGTCTTAATGTAGAGCAAAAGGTGTGTAGTATTTATTGTAAGAAGTCAGGTGTGGTAGGTATGGTAGCCCTCCTGGCCACCTCACCCACACATAATATACTACTACATTTAAAAAGCTCTAGTGATAAAATGCATATACAGTAGTACCCCGAGTTTCGTACAGCTCCCAACTCGAACAATTATGTAAGTGTATTATTGTAAGTGCTTTTGTAAGTGTATTTTTGGGGGTCTGAAACGGACTAATCTAATTTACATTATTCCTTATGGGAACAAATTCATTCGGTAATGGCACTTGAACAGCCTTCTGGAACGAATTACGTATGGCCGAAACTCAGGGTACCACTGTACAGTACTATACACTCATTACTTACCTTAAAATATTTGTAGTCCTAATGGTCTTAATGTAGGGTGAGAGGTGAAAAGTATTTATTTGTAGAGAGTCAGGTGTGGGAGGTAGGGTAGCCCGCCTGGCCACCCCACCTACTACGACTTTTAAAGCGCCCTAGAGCGATAAAATGCATATACAGTACACTCATTTCTTACCTTAAAATATTTGTAGTCTTAATGTAGGGTGAGAGGTGAGTAAGTGAGATAAAAACGAATAAATGAGAGTGAGAGAATGAGTAAGAGGACAGAGCCGCATAGTACTTATGTAAACAAACGCGTCTGGTTATGGTTGATACACATTCATACAAACACCTTACATTGTGTGCAAGTTGTCTCCACAGTAGTACAGTAGAATAAATAAAGAGCAACACTTCAATTCTCATGTAACATCATTTTTAGAAGGAATGATGCTCTGACAAGTTAGTACAGAATAAATAAACAGCAACACTCCCATTCTCATGCAACACACCATTTTTAGAGTGAATGATGATATTATTATTATTATTATTATAATAATAAAAAAGAAGCGCTAAACCCACAAGGGTCATGAACAGCTATAGATAAACTGAAGGCATATGAAAGGAATATTTTTCTACAGTTAAGTAACTGGTGTTTGACTAGAGAAAACGTAATTCTTCTGACACTCCTACAAACTGCTTGGTAAACAAATCTCATATTTACGTCAATTTTTATACTGTGAGTGTATGCTCAATATCAAACATTCCCAGCAAAGTAGAATAATCACTTAACGTAAAAACCTGACTAATCAATTGAATGTAAAACCTGTTATGAATATTACATACTTAGCTAATTATTTCCACAACACTTACATTATAATGACCACGTAAACTAACTGTAATGCAATTAATTGTTTTAAATTGTTATCTCACTCAATTAGTTGCATTGCTACAATTAATCGATATGTTCATCTTATATTCAAACTTTATAACTTAGATATGCAACTTTACTTATTTTATAAATTATCAACCATAACTTTTTACCATGTAGTCTAGAATTAAGTAGTCCTAAGAATGCCCGCAATGCACAGCATATTAGGGGCTTTTGGCATGTACATCTCATTAATAACTAGGTAATAACTATGTAATAACTATGTATAACTAGGTCTACCATATATAATTGTACAATGTCTCAATAAAGTATTTTATTTTTATTTATTTATTTATATGTTACGTAGCGTGTTTATTATATAATTTTGAAAAAAATATCATAGATAAATTAATGGAAAAAGTATCTAAATTAATGTAATATACGACATTTAATGCGCCCAAGATATTATTATATGGCGTCAAGAGTAGAGAGATTCTTAAAATAAATAAAATAAAATAAAATATTTATTTCTTTGCAAAGGTTACAATGCTGGTTTACATATAATATAATGTGCTCACAGAAAATGTAAAGAAACTGGGTGGGGCACTCTGTATTAGAAAGACTGGAAGCCATATAGCACGTTTTGGTCATAATTTGAAATCGCCGTATTAGCAGAATGCCGTAAGGCGAAACGCTATAAAGTGAGGCCCTACTGTACACTGACCTGCATAGGAGGCTGGTTTGTTTACATCCCATCACCCTCTCTCGCACTCTCCCCTGCAGTGGTAAGACAATGGAGCTGGCTAATGTGTAGTGGGGAGGTCTTAGACCTGCCTGTCACTGTGCTTCTTAACAGAAATGCATGCCACCAATGGAAATGAATTTCACTCTTGTGCACCTTAATGGAAACAGGTGCACTTCTATCGGACATCCAGCAGGCATGCGTGTGCGTGTTAGATAGGAGTAAGTGGAGGCAAATGTTTTTGGGACTTAACAAGCTCTGAGAGTGTGAGCAAGGTAACATTATGTGAAGGGATTCAGGAAAACAGGTTAGCCAGACTTGAGTCCTGGAGGTGGGAAGTACAAGGCCTGCAGTCTAAATGGTGGGAATATTTTCTGTCTGGAGGGACATCTGAACTGTAGTATCTGCATGCCTCTGGCAAGACAGTGCTAGTATGAGTACTGGTGAAAGTGTTTCTTTTTCGGGTCATCCTGCCTCATTGGGAGATGGCCAATGTATTAAAAAAAATATATTAAAAAAGTGAGTTATGATTGCAATACTTAAGGTTTCAGGTGTAAAAGGAAATTGTTGTAAATACAGTAGTTATAAGCCACAAAAATTACTTTCAATTTTTTTTCTAGTAATAATTAGATACCTAGGAGTTAGTCAACTATTGTGGGTCACTTCCTGGAAAGAACCTGAAAAGGACACCCAATATAGATATCAGCCATACTGCATAATTTTCTTGGGTTGCCCTGTGTTATTAACCCATTGTGGTTACTAACTGGAACAGAGCCTTCTTTTTCTAAGTGGCACTACAATCTGTGTTTTATCTTTTCCAACTAAAACAAAATAAGAGAGATTTAGAGTTCGTACTAAAAGATAAGAAATTTAAAGAATTCACCTTGTTAAATGAACGATGATGAAGAGTGGACTGAACAGCCCACTGTGATGCCCTGGACGAAGCATAATGTGCTATGGTAGAATTCCAGTTTATTACCCCATCTGGGTCACCAGCTCGATCCATCCACAAGTGAGTTTCCACAGTGGATGCATCAACGAGGCGTCCCCCTGGAAGAGTTGTTGCAGAGGTCTCCTCTCCCTGGCTCCCACGAACAACTGTTCTAAGCTTTATAGTGCGATTACTTGTATCCACCAGGAAGTCTGAAAACAAAAAGTTACAATGATGAGGAGAGCTCCCACTGTTTTTGTCAGAGAAGCATGAGGTAATGAAATAAAAACAACAACAATAATAATAATACTAATAAAGCCTGTCTTGGTGGGAGACAGCTGTTGAGTTAAAAAATATATTTTTTTTTTAACACATTGGCCACTTCCCACTAAGCTAGGGTAAATCATAAGAAGAAACACTTTCATTATCATTCACTCTAGGTGAACTACAGTTCTGATGCCCCTCCAAACTGCAAATATTTCTACCCCTCCTTCAGAGTGCAGGCAGTGTACTTTCCACTTCCAGGACTCAAGTCTGGCTAACAGGTTTCCCTGAATTCCTTTACAAAATGTTACCATGCTCACACTCCAACAGCTCAACAAGTCCCAAAAACAATTTACCTCCACTCACTCCTAACTAACACACTCAAGCAAACCCCTCACACGAAAAACCTCCTTTACACCCTCCCTTCAACCTTTCCTAGGATGACCCCTACCCCACCTTTCGTCTATTACAGATTTATACACCCTCCAAATCATCCTATTTTGTTCCATCCTCTCTAAATATCCAATCTATTTCAACAACCCCTCCTCAGCTGTCTTCAAGCAGGCACTGGACAGGCACCTCAAGTCGGTACCTGATCAGCCGGGCTGTGGTTCGTACGTTGGACTGCGTGCGGCCAGCAGTAACAGCCTAGTTGATCAGGCTCTGGTCCAACAAGAGGCCTGGTCACAGACCGGGCCCCGGGGGCGTTGACCCCTGGAATTCTCTCCAGGTAGACTCAGCACTCTCCAAGCTATGAATTCTCTGTAGTATGTATAATATTTACACCACACATTGCCCTCAGACATGCCATCTCCACTGCTTCCAGTCTCCTCCTTGCTGCAACGTTCATAACCCTTGCTTCACATCCATATAAGTGTGTTGGTACCACTATACGTACTCTCATACATTCCCCATTTTGTCTCCATGGATAATGTTCGTTGTCTCCACAGATGCCTCAATGCACCATTCACCTTTTTCCATTCATTAATTCTATGGTTCACCTCGATTTTCATGTACCTTACCGCTGACAAATCCATTCCCAAATATCTGAATACATTCACTTCCTCCATAATCCACCCTTTGAATCTGATATCAAGTTATTCATTGCCTTGTTCTTTCATATTCTCATTTTTAATTTCCTTCTATTGCATACACTCCCAAATTCATCCACCAACCTTTGCAACTTCTCTTCAGAATCTCCCAAAAGCACATTGTCATTGGCATAAAGCAAATGTGCCAACCCCCATTTTGTATTAGATTCTTCATATTTTAATTCCATACATTTCCCCAACACCCTTGCACTCACTTCTTTTGCAACCCCATCTATAAATGTGTTGAACAACCATGGTGACATCACACATCCCTGTCTAAGGCCTATTTTTACTGGAAAATAATCTCCCTCTCTCCTATATACACTAACCTGAGCCTCACTCTCCTCATTAAAAAACTTTTAACTGCTTTCAGCATTCTACCACTTATTCCATACACTTGCAACATCTGCTACATTGCTTCCCTATCCACCCTATCATATACCTTTTATAAATCCATAAATGCTAATAAGCCTGTTGCATTCCCTATAATTTTTATTCTCTCTCATTGTCCCCCTTTCTTTATGCATACTACTAATAATAATAATTAAAAAATACATAATTTTTACAAGAATAAATTGAACAGAAATTTCTAGTATTTTGAAAAATCGCGGGTTATGCAGAGCAGACTAAAACTATGTAAAAACACTATGTAAAAACTCAATGCATATAAAAGGCACGAAAATTTGGAATTCATTACCTGTCATTGCCAAAGAAACCCTGCCTGTACCCCAATTCAAAACGATGCTAAAAAACCACCTTCTCACCCAAACCTAAATGCTCAATATCAAACATTCCCAACAAAGTAGAATAATCACTTAAATGTAAAAACCTGATTAATCACTTAAATGTAAAAACCTATTATGAATAATACATACTAAGCTAACTGTTTCTATAACATTTACATTATAATGACCACGTAAACTGTAACTGCAATGCAATTAATTGTTTTACATTGTTATCTCACTCAATTAGTTGCATTGCTACAATTAATTGATATGTTCAACTTATATTCAAACTTTATAACTTAAATACACAATTATAATTATTTTATAAATTATCAACCATAATTTTTTACCATGTAGTCTACAATTAAATAGTCCTAAGAATGCACACAATGCACAGCATATTAGGGGCTTTTGGCATGTACATCTCATTAATACCTATGTATCATGTCTACCCAACTATGTATCATTGTATCATGTCTAAATAAAGTATTATTATTATTATTATTATTATTATTATTATTATTATTAAGTTGGACCAAAACATTGTCATAAGTTTCATTCTCCTATGTGTGGGTTATCTGTGTAGAATAATGTTACTTAATATTAGTACAGTTGATGGTATACAAATTATATTATCAAGCTCAAAATATTATGCATATTAAGGTCTTTACAAAAATTATTATAAGCTGCAATTTTACTGCATGTAGAACTTTACTATTACTAAATTTATTAGTAAAAGAAGCAGATCCATATTGGTTTTGGACCTCTAAATAATTCTATCAGGCCAACAAATGCATAATCTAAAGATTTTATTAATGTGTGATTTTCAGTTTGCACTTATAGGAGTGTGAGAGGACGTGGAGATTATGGTAGACATTTGGGTGATGGGGTGGAAGGAAATAAGGACGTCTTTTGTACCCAATGGGACTCGTCACATTCTGATAGAAGCATTGATTTTTCTAAAATTTACTCACACAATTGTGAATTATGGCTTGAAGTGCTTATACAGATTCTGGATAAAACAAAGCTAGATGACCAGGAAGCTTGAGTTTGAGTGTTTGAAGTAGTATGATAAAAATGATAAAAGATGTTGGGCTTAGGCAATATTTTCTCCAACAGTTTTGTGTCTACTGTTCTTAACCCTTTCAGGGTCAGTCCCATTGTATCATGGCTTAGAAGCCAGTGTCGGTCCCGTAGTACAAAGCCATGAGCTCAGCTCACTTAGATAACCTGTGAGCAGTAAATTTAGGCCTAGTATGAAAGAATGGGTCTATGTGTTAAGTTTTTTTTTTTTTCAACAAGTCAGCCGTCTCCTACCGAGGCAGGGTGACCCAAAAGAAAGAAAATCCCCAAAAAGAAAATACTTTCATCATCATTCAACACTTTCACCTCACTCATACATAATCACTGTCTTTGCAGAGGCACTCAGATATGACAGCTGAGAATAAGTAACTCCCAGCTGTCACTATCCCAGACCCCTCCTTTAAAGTGCAGGCATTGTACTTCCCATTTCCAGGACTCAAGTCCAACTAAATCAATTAACTGGTTTCCCTGAATCCCTTCACAAAATGTTACCCTGCTCACACTCCAACAGCTCATCAGGTCCCAAAAACCATTCGTCTCCATTCACTCCTATCTAACAAGCTCACACATGCTTGCTGGAAGTCCAAGCTCCTCGCCCACAAAACCTCTGTTACCCCCTCCCTCCAACCTTTTTGAGAATGACCCCTACCCCGCCTTCCTTCCCTTACAGATTTATATGCTCTTCAAGTCATTCTACTTTGATCCATTCTCTCTAAATGACCTAACCACCTCAACAACCCCTCTTCTCCGAATTTTCTGCATAATATTTACACCACACATTGCCCTTAGACAGGACATCTCCACTGCCTCCAGCCTCCTCCTCGCTGCAGCATTTGCAACCCATGCTTCACACCCATATAAGAGTGTTGGTACCACTATACTTTCATACATTCCCTTCTTTGCCTCCATGGATAACGTTTTTTGTCTCCACAGATACCTCAACACACCAATCACCTTTTTTCCTTCATCAATTCTATGGTTAACCTCATCCTTCATAAACCCATCCGCTGACACGTCAACTCCCAAATATCTGAAAACATTCACTTCTTCCATAATCCCTCTCTCCAATGTGATATCCAATTTTTCTTTATTTAAATAGTTTGATACCCTCATCACCTTACTCTTATCTATGTTCACTTTCAACTTTCTACCTTTACACACCCTCCCAAACTCGTCCACTAACCTTTGCAACTTTTCTTTAGAATCTCCCATAAGCACAGTATCATCAGCAAAAAGTAACTGTGTCAACTCCCATTTTGTATTTAATTCCCCATAATTTAATCCCACTCCTCTCCCCAACACCCTAGCATTTACTTCTTTTACAACCCCATCTATAAATATATTAAACAACCGTGGTGACATTACACAGCCCTGTCTAAGACCTACAGATTTATGTGGTAAGTGTGCACCATATAAAAAAAACCTGCAGCACAAAGTGAATAATGAGAAAATCAGATGTGAATGTGTTTTTGGTTTAAAACTGCAACTTTGCAGTTATTTTCTTATGATTTTTATTGTTGTATTCTCAGTTTCTTGGTCACATTTGATAGAATGGAAGATATATTACAGAAATAGAGATGATTTTAATTAGTTTCAGAACTCAAATTAGCTTGAAAATTATTTCAAATTAGCGGATATATTAGATTTTTGCTGATATTCCAAAGTACACGTCACTTGTCCAATACACGTCCAACTGGCCAGTCTAATACACATTTAGGAATGCACTGACATTATTTATACAATTATTACAATAATGCAGTAGTCTACATAACAGTAAATCTTCTATGTTTTGTGTGAATAAAATTTAAAAATGGATAGCAAGCATAATATAAGAGGGGCCTGGAGACATTACTAAGTAACAGTGAAAATGTTTATTTAGTGCCAGGAATGTCTATTGTTTATTCTGGACCCTATTTTCAAATTGGCAATTGTTGAATTTTGTGTGAAATTGACAAAATTACTGATTTCTGATCACTTTATTGGGTAGCTGAAATAGGTAAATGGGCGGTTTCTTGTATTCAATTAATAGAATGGAAGGAATACTAGCGAAACAGCTATGAGTTTGGTTGACTGGAACAATGGAATTGGCCCAAAATAGGGCATAAATTGGGTGAAATTTCCAATGCATAAATATCGCCGAGACCACTAATTTTGCGAAAGCGTAATTCCATACATTTTCCATCAAATTTCATACTTTTGGTTTCATTACCATCTGAAAATGCTTCTCTATCATTTCATACGATTAATTTTTTTTTTAAATTCTTTGACCCTGAGAGCAAGTTTGAGATCAGGGGACTCGACCCTGGAAGGGTTAAGAAATAAGACTTGTAATTCTTCCTTGCTCCTGGTATGATTAACATTAAGATTCTTTATTTCAGCATGATACAATTATTGCAACACTCTTTAACAAATCCATTGAATCCTCTACCTTCCCATCAATACTCAAAATAGCGAGGGTCACCCCAATACATAAGGGAGGAGATCAAGCAGACCTGAATAACTACAGGCCTATATCTAACTTACCCCTTCTCTCCAAAATCTTTGAAAAATTAATTCATAGACAAATATATTCCTACCTCACCTCCAACAACGTACTCAACCACTGTCAATTTGGATTCAGGCCTAATAAAAATACAAATGATGCCATTATACACATGTTAGAAATAATTTACACCGCCCTTGAGAAAAAAGAAATCCCAGTGGGAATCTTCATTGATTTACGTAAAGCTTTTGATACAGTTGACAATGATCTGTTACACTTAAAATTATCACACTATGGTATAAGAGGACACTCCCTAAACTACCTAAAATCATACCTTAGCAACAGAAACCAATATGTGTACACAAATGGAGCTAGCTCCACCGCGCAAACTATTACCGTAGGTGTCCCACAGGAAGTGTTCTTGGCCCACTACTCTTTCTCATTTACATTAACGACCTACCAAATGCATCTCAACTACTCAAACCCATACTTTTTGCAGATGACACTACATACGTTATCTCTCACCCAAGCCCAGACACACTAGCCAACACTGCAAATACTGAATTGCAGAAAATATCTACCTGGATGATGACCAACAAACTTACTCTCAATATTGATAAAACCTATTTTATCCAGTTTGGGAACAGAGCTACAAACGCACCACTTAACATAATGATAAACGGGTCCCCTATCACAAAACTCACAGAGGGAAAATTCTTAGGAATCCATCTTGACAGTGACCTCAAATTTCAGACACATATACAACAAATCTCCAAGAAAGTCTCAAAGACCGTGGGAATACTATCCAAGATACGGTACTATGTTCCACAAACAGCTCTCCTTACCCTATATCACTCACTCATTTACCCCTACCTCACCTATGGAATCTGCGCATGGGGCTCTACATCAATAACTCATCTCAGACCACTAATAACACAACAAAAGGCAGCAGTTAGAATGATAACAAATTCTCACTCCAGGCAACATACTCCACCAATATTCAAAAACCTAAACTTACTCACCATACAAGACATCCATACTTTTTACTGTGCCTATTACATACATAGAACACTCTATGCAAATATTAACCAACCACTCAAATTTCTCCTTACCAATTTTAACAGGACACATGACCATAACACTAGACACAGATCACTCCTCGATGTTCCCCGTGTCCATCTAACACTATGTAAAAACTCAATGTATATATAAGGCACGAAAATTTGGAATTTATTACCTGTCATTGCCAAAGAAACCCTACCTGTACCCCAATTCAAAACGATGCTAAAAAACCACCTTCTCACCCAAAGCTAATTGCTCAATATCAAACATTCCCAGCAAAGTAGAATAATCACTTAACGTAAAAACCTGACTAATCAATTGAATGTAAAACCTGTTATGATTATTACATACTTAGCTAATTATTTCCACAACACTTACATTATAATGACCACGTAAACTAACTGCAATGCAATTAATTGTTTTAAATTGTTATCTCACTCAATTAGTTGCATTGCTACAATTAATTGATATGTTCAACTTATATTCAAACTTTATAACTTAGATATGCAACTTTACTTATTTTATAAATTATCAACCATAACTTTTTACCATGTAGTCTAGAATTAAGTAGTCCTAAGAATGCCCGCAATGCACAGCATATTAGGGGCTTTTGGCATGTACATCTCATTAATAACTAAGTAATAACTATGTATAACTATGTCTACCATATATAATTGTACAATGTCTCAATAAAGTATTATTATTATTATTATTATTATTATTATTAAGTGTACATGCAGAAAGCCCCTTAATATGAGGTCTCACCAAATGCATCCTCAGTGACATGGATGGTTGCGTGTAGAAGCCCCTGAGTTACAAAGTTCTTGCACGTCACTTGCTCGCACTCCACTCGGCGAATACCACCAGATACCACCACCATTTCTGACTGAAAATGTTCATAGGAAATAAGAAGTTAACATAACACAGATAATGTATTAAGAACATTTTACAGCAGTTAAGTGTTTCCTATTTTCAATTTCCTAATGAATAAACCATATGTACTGCACATTATAGTGATTACTATACTACATATATCCATCCATAAAACTAATATTAAGATTAAAAGAATATATAACAACTTTCTGGTTATTGAGATTAGGAATGGATGATACAGTGAAACCTTGGTACTCGAACTTAATTTGTTCCAGAAGGCTGTTCGAGTACCGAACAAATTTTCCCCAACCAATTTTTTTTTTGGATGGCTGTTATCACTAATCTTCATAGGCCCCATGGTGACTTATTTATACAATATAAAAAAAAATGCAAAGAAACAAAAAATAGTTTACAACGAAGTTATGGCAGGTCGTATTAGTTTGGTAGAGTGCCAAACAAACAGTCAACTATCAAGCGATTATTTTTACCGAACAAAGCATCTGAATACTGAATTGTTCAGGTACCAAGGTTCCACTGTACTAATCTTTCTACCAATATGTACTGATATTAACACAGTGAGCCCCCGGTTCTTGTTATTAATCCGTTCCAGAGGGCTTAATGAACACCGAATATAACGAACTCTGAATCTATTTTCCAAAAAAGAAATAATGGAAATAAAATTAATCCGTTCCAGACACCCAAAAGTATTAAAATAAAATATTTTTTTACAACATATAGACATTAAATTACACACAATTTTATGAGAAATAAAGAAATAATAGTACAATAACATGTCACTTACATTTATTGAAGAGTTGTTGATGTGTGGAAAATGGGAGGAGGGGAGAGGATGGAAGTTTTTTCATTGTTTGGAAGGGAAATCCCCTTCTATAAAGACATCAGGTAACAAGTCCTTGCCTTCCTGCTACACTCCCTGCATGACTGCTATGCTCCCTGCATGCCTGCTACGCTCCCTGCATGCCTGCTACGCTCCCTGCATGCCTGCTACGCTCCCTGCATGCCTGCTACGCTCCTGCATGCCTGCTACGCTCCTGCATGCCTGCTACACTCCCTGCATGCCTGCTACACTCCTGCATGCCTGCTACACTCCCTGCATGCCTGCTACACTCCCTGCATGCCTGCTACACTCACTGCATGCCTGCTACACTCCTGCATGCCTGCTACACTCACTGCATGCCTGCTACACTCCTGCATGCCTGCTACACTCCCTGCATGCCTGCTACACTCCCTGCATGCCTGCTACACTCCTGCATGCCTGCTACACTCCCTGCATGCCTGCTACACTCCCTGCATGCCTGCTACACTCCCTGCATGCCTGCTACACTCCCTGCATGCCTGCTAACTCCTGCATGCCTGCTACACTCCTGCATGCCTGCTACACTCCCTGCATGCCTGCTACACTCCCTGCATGCCTGCTACACTCCCTGCATGCCTGCTACACTCCCTGCATGCCTGCTACACTCCCCGCATGCCTGCTACACTCCCTGCATGCCTGCTACACTCCCTGCATGCCTGCTACACTCCCTGCATGAATGCTACACTCCCTGCATGAATGCTACACTCCCTGCATGAATGCTACACTCCCTGCATGAATGCTACACTCCCTGCATGAATGCTACACTCCCTGCATGAATGCTACACTCCCTGCATGAATGCTACACTCCCTGCATCCCTGCTACACTCTTTACCACAGGGCTGGCACTAGGAGCTTTCTTGGGGCCCATGGTGGCTTATTTAGCAGTTGCAAGCACTAAAAATACTGGAATAATGACAGAATGTATGGTATGAATGCGTGGGTGGCGCTCACTCACTGGTAAACAATAGCAGACTGACGCTGAATGGAGTGCCTGGGCCCGCTCAGCCACGCGTACTCGTCCGGGACGAATCATTAACTCCGAGTGGATTCGTTAACACCGAGCCAAAATTTTCGTGAAAAAACTTAACGAACACCTATTAACGAACTCCGACGCTAACGAACACCGGGGGTTGACTGTACTCAGTTTTAGGCTGATATCAATACCATCAAAATTAGTGATATTCACTGATATTGGTACTGATACAAATACCATCAAAACTGGCTGATACCCACTGATATTTTGGCACACCCCTAACTGTGATAATAGTGAACATACCTTGCTACTTTTTTGGAAGTCAAAGTAGACAAGAAACACACAGAGGAGAAACTACAATTCCTACTTAACCTTTAAACTGTCCAAATGTAGATCTACGTTTTCACTGCCAGTGCTCCAAATATTTTGAATTTTTCTTTTTTAAATTAAAGAGGGCAATTTTCTGTGCAATAAGACCAAAACGTTTTTTTAAGGGCAGTGCTTACCGAGATATAAGACCGCAAAGTTGGCTTTGGATGCTCACCTGACGGAAACATGGAGTCCTGCCGCTTGGAGAAGTGTTGCCAATATACCTTTTTTCTAGTTTTCATTTTAATTTATATAATTTTTATGTTCTGATAATTACAATTTATAGTAGTTCTTGTGATATCATAGCCAGTCTTTGTTTTGACACTAATTTTAGGTATTGAAATAGTACTCAAATAGTCAAAAACACACTGACAGGTGAACATTTTCACCTGTCTTGGTCATATACAATGTTTTAGACATGCTGGAGTATATATGAAACTCCTTGAAGCACGGTGTAAGACGAGTGTCACTCCACTGCTGACAGTGCAGCAGTGGAGTGACACTTGATGATCGTGCATTGCTCCAGGGAACCCTGGCTTTATTTGTTTTCACTGTTACACAAACATGTCTGTCTATCTGTCTAGCTCTGTCTGCTTATCTGTTTTTCTGTCTGCCTGTTTGTCTCTCTTTCTGTCTGCCTGTGTGTGTCTGTCTTTCTGTCTGCCTGTGTGTATCTGTATTTCTGTCTGCCTGTGTGTGTCTGTCTTTCTGTCTGCCTGTGTGTCTCTGTCTTTCTGTCTGCCTGTGTTTGTCTGTCTTTCCATCAGCTTGTCTCTCTGTCTCAGAGAGAGAGCCGCTCATGAACCAACAGGTATTACACACAATGCAGAGTCATCACGTCTGATTCCTGATCAAGTGAAAATGCGTATTACTTGACAGTCATGCTTATTATGCCTGATAGTACCTACAAGCACAGTATAGCACTGTCTGGATTTTTTGGGTTATCCTAGGTAATTTACACTATGTATATGATAACTGTACTTATGTGTACCAGAGTCAGTCAGTCGGTCGGTCTGTACGTCGGTCGGTTGGTCAGTCGAACGGTCAGCCAGTCAGCCGGCTGGCCTGCCAAATACGTATTACACATGTTCAAGAATTGTTTCTCTTTACTTAAGAGCATAGGTTATAGGACATTCTGGCAGGCTGACACTACCAGTGGTATCAAAAATGAAAGGATGTTGCACAAATGTTGCACATGGGCTATTATCAAGGTTTCTGATATTTCCTCGACCACTTGTTGCCACATCCATCTCAAAGCCACTAAACTCTGGGTCAACATCACTTTCCTCTTAAAAGGAAAGTGTTAATTCAACATGACATCAGTGAATCCCTGGTGTTTGCCACTCTATTTGCTCTAGCTGGCGCTCAATTGAACTGGTGCTCCCACAAGGTACTAAGTGGTCCCAGATCTTTTAATACTGCTCACACCGAGTGGTAAGACCCATTCTATACTGACCAGGCATCTTAGACCAATCGTGCCAAATTTGGAGGCAGGAAAAATAAAACGTTGATCTATGTTTGGAGCACTAGCAGTAAGAATGTAGATCTATTTAGCCTATTCTAATAAGAAGAGTAAAATCAGAATTATAATAAGATAATATGTAATAATAATATAAGAAGGAAAACAAAAGAATAAGAATATGACAAAGAAAGAAATTAATGCTTGCTTGGAAGCTTGGCAAATCATAAATATACTATGGTCTCTGAAAACATGGCATCAAAATGTGGTTACAAAATAAATAAAAACTCTACAGATAATGTTTAATCTAAATCCTGTAGAGAGGCCAACTACCTCCATGGTGTTTGTAAAAGAGCTCTTGCTTCACACACGGAGGGCCCGGGTTCGATTTCCGGCAGGGTGGAAACATTTTGACATGTTTCCTTACACCTGTTGTCCTGTTCACCTAGCAGCAAATAGGTACAGTACCTGGGTGTTAGTCGACTGGTGTGGGTCGCATCCTGGGGGACAAGATTGAAGACCCCAATGGAAATAAGACAGACAGTCCTCGATGACGCACTGCCTTTCTTGGGTTATCCTGGGTGACTAACCCTCCAGGGTTAAAAATCCGAACGAAATCTTATCTTATCTAAGTGGATAAAAGTCTCTTAACAATAATATCATTATTATTATATTCATGGGAAACCTCTACAAGGAGCATAGCTCTAATTCCTTGGATCAAGAGTTCTTCACCATAATTGAGGGGTGACTGAAAAAGCATAATCTGCAAAGTCTTTCACAAGTGTCCCTCAAAACACTAGATGTGTACACACACACCTTAGTTCCTCACCCTGAAGATGCTCAGTAACTTTACTAGTTCCCTATGACTTTGTAGAATATCTTTCCAACTACAGTGGAGCCCCGGTTTTCGTTATTTTTTTGTTCCAGAATGCTGTTCAAGTGTCATTACCAAACGAATTTATTCCCATAAGGAATAATGTAAAGTAGACTAGTCCTTTTAGATCCCCAAAAATACACTTATAAAAGCATTTAAAAAAATACACTTACATAAAAGGGCGAGTTTCGAGCAGGACGAACACCGGGGGTCCACTGTACTTTAAAAGAAAGTCGGTCTTCTACTTTTTATACTTCCACCCTTATATACTTTAACCTTTACATAGTGATACACTCTTGAAGTTTCTTAGAGACAGTATGGGTTCCCCAGTAGCATGTTGGAAGATGAGATAAAATCTGTGCTAACCTAAATCTCCAAGTGCCTGTCGTCATCACGAGTGAATCCTGTGCCACATTCTAAGCCTTCTTCTGATTCTCCTCCCTTGACACAGAACATGTCATCCTCATCTGAACCTAGGAGAGGTTAAAATTCTTTTTAAACCAGCCAGCCTTTACTACAAAGGTAACTATAACCATACTGTTAAAGACTTCTTCTTTCAACAAACCAGCCGAATCCCACTGAAGCAGGGTGGCCTAAAAAGAAAAACGAATGTTTCTCTTTTTTTTTTTTTTTTTTTCAACAAGTCGGCCGTCTCCCACCGAGGCAGGGTGACCCAAAAATTAAGAAAATCCCCATCATTCAACACTTTCACCACACTCATACATAATCACTGTCTTTGCAGAGGAACTCAGATACGACAGCTGAGAATTGTCCCTCCCAGCTGTCACTATCCCAGACCCCTCCTTTAAAGTGCAGGCATTGTACTTCCCATTTCCAGGACTCAAGTCCAACTAAATCAATTAACTGGTTTCCCTAAATCCCTTCACAAAATGTTACCCTGCTCACACTCCAACAGATCGTCATGTCCCAAAAACCATTTGTCTCCATTCACTCCTATCTAACACGCTCACACATGCTTGCTGGAAGTCCAAGCCCCTCGCCCACAAAACCTACTCTACCCCTTCCCTCCAACCTTTTCTAGGACGACCCCTACCCCGCCTTCCTTCCCCTAAAGATTTATACGCTCTCCAAGTCATTCTACTTTTATCCTTTCTCTCTAAATGACCAAACCACCTCAACAACCCCTCTTCAGCCCTCTGACAAATACTTTTAGTAACTCCACACCTTCTCCTAATTTCCACATTCCGAATTTTCTGCATAATATTTACACCACACATTGACCTTAGACAGGACATCTCCACTGCCTCCAGTCTCCTCCTCGCTGCAGCATTTGCAACCCATGCTTCACACCCATATAAGAGTGTTGGTACCACTATACTTTCGTACATTCCCTTCTTTGCCTCCATGGATAACGTTTTTTGTCTCCACAGATACCTCAACGCACCCCTCACCTTTTTTCCTTCATCAATTCTATGGTTAACCTCATCCTTCATAAACCCATCTGCTGACACGTCAACTCCCAAATATCTGAAAACATTTACTTCTTCGATAATCCCTCTCTCAAATGTGATATTCAATTTTTCTTTATTTAAATCGTTTGATACCCTCATCACCTTACTCTTATTTATGTTCACTTTTAACTTTCTACCTTTACACACACTCCCAAACACGTCCACTAACCTTTGCAACTTTTCTTTAGAATCTCCCATAAGCACAGTATCATCAGGAAAAAGTATCTGTGTCAACTCCCATTTCTCTTTTTAACTTTAGTAATGTATACAGGAGAAGGGGTTACTAACCCCTTGCTTCCGTCATGTTAATCGCCTCTTACAACATGCATGGCTTATGGAGGAAGAATTCTGTCCCACTTCCCCATGGAGATAAGCAGAAATAAACAAGAACAAGAACTAGTAAGAAAATAAAAGAAAACCCAGAGGGGTGTGTATATGCTTGTACATGCATGTGCAGTGTGACCTAAGTGTAAGTAGAAGTAGCAAGACGTACCAGAAATCTTGCATATTTATAAGACAGAAAAAAGGCACAAGCAATCCTACCATCATGTAAAACAATTACAGGCTTCAGTTTTACACTCACTTAGCAGGACAGTAGTACCTCCCCGGGCGGTTGCTGTTAGACATATCATCTACATTTCACTGGCCAGGGAATCAGGTAAAACTGTTAATCCTCTAATGATTCTCTTCCTAAAAAAAAAAAAAAGTGAAAAAACCTTAAGTGGGGTGCTGTTTTGTTCTTAGCATTTGTTTCTTAACAAGAATTGCCTTCTGGGGACAATTTATGGCTCTCTCTATTTTAAACTCCCCAACCCTTTTGGCTCTAGGCTACAGCCAGAAAGCAGAACGCCATTTTTTTCCATTTATAAATGGATATAAATGCCAGATAACAAGTTTACACTAACATACAGTGGTCCCTCAACTAATGAAATTAATCCGTTCTAGGAGCTATTTCTCAACACGAAACTTTCGTAATTCGAAACCTTATTTCCCATAAGAAATAATGTAAATACAATTAATCCGTTTCCACCCAAAAATTTTCATCAAAAATTCATATTTTTAAAGAATAAATACTATAGCTTTTCATACAGAAAACAATGAGAAATAAATATAAAGCACTAATTATAATGGACAAATAAACAGTTAAATAAGTTTTACCTTTATTGAAGACTTTTGTTGGTGTATTGGAGTTTGTTTGGAGGCTGGACAAAATAGTCTTTCAATATGACAATAATATCAACTCTACAGCTTATTTATCTAGCACAATTCATCTAATATGACATAATAAACAATATTAATAACATAGAAACATGATATAAACTCTAGAATGAATAAAACATGTCAGTACGAATCTAAGAACTGGTGGAGTGTCTTGTGTTGTTGTTGGTTATAGGGCCACTGACCATAAGCCGTGGTGGTAGTCGGTTTCAGCAGAAAGCCACCTACCTGGAGTCTACCTGGAGAGAATTCCAGGGGTCAACGCCCCCGCGGCCCGGTCTGTGACCAGGCCTCCTGTTGGACCAGAGCCTGATCAACCAGGCTGTTACTGCTGGCTGCACGCAGTCCAACGTACGAACCACAGCCCGGCTGATCAGGTATCGACTTGAGGTGCCTGTCCAGTGCCTGCTTGAAGACAGCCAGGGGCTTGTTGGTAATCCCCCTGATGTATGCTGGGAGGCAGTTGAACAATCTTGGGCCCCTCACACTTATTGTGTTGTCCCTCAACGTGCTAGTAGCACCCCTGCTCTTCATTGGGGGGATGTTACATCGCCTGCATAATTTATAACTAAGAAACATTTACACTTTAATTTATAAATAAGAAATATTCACACTTATATAAATAAGAAAAACTTACACTTGGAGGAGATGGTGGCACAGTACTGTGTTCTTGTCAGTGTCCCTATAATCTCAAACATTGTAGAAGTTAAGTTTTGTCGTCATTTTCTATCGATTAATCGCTTAA
>WNWK01008701.1:42500-82464 GCA_009830355.1 Cherax destructor
CTTACAACCCCATCTATAAATATATTGAACAACCACGGTGACATCACACATCCTTGTCTAAGGCCCACTTTTACTGGGAAATAGTCCCCTTCCCTCCTACACACTCTAACCTGAGCCTCACTATCCTCATAAAAACTCTTCACTGCTTTCAGTAACCTTCCTCCTATTCCATACACCCATCAATCCCAGCTGCCTTACCCCCTTTCATTCTACCCACTGCCTCACGAACTTCCCCTACACCCACAACTGGCTCTTCCACACTACTACAAGATGTTATTCCTCCTTGCCCTACACACGAAATCACAGCTTCCCTGTCTTCATCAACATTTAACAAATCCTCAAAATATTCTCTCCATCTTCCCGATACCTCTAACTCTCCATTTAATAACTCTCCTCTCCTATTTTTAACTGTCAAATCCATTTGTTCTCTAGGTTTCCTCAACTTATTAATCTCATTCCAAAACTTTTTCTTATTTTCAACAAAATTTGCTGATAACATCTCACCCACTCTCTCATCTGCTCTCTTTTTACATTGCTTCACCACTCTTTTAACCTCTCTTTTTCTCTCCATATACTCTTCCCTCCTTGCATCACTTCTACTTTGTAAAAACCTCTCATATGCTAACTTTTTCTCCCTTACTACTCTCTTTACATCATCATTCCACCAATCGCTCCTCTTCCCTCCGCACCCACTCGCCTGTAACCACAAACTTCTGCTGAACACTCTAACACTACATTTTTAAATCTACCCCATACATTTTCGACCCCATTGCCTACACTCTCACTAGCCCATCTATCCTCCAATAGTTGTTTATATCTTACCCTAACTGCCTCCTCTTTTAGTTTATAAACCTTCACCTCTCTTTTACTTACTGATTCTATTTTCCTTGTATCCCATCTACCTTTTACTCCCACTGTAGCTATAACTAAAAAGTGATCTGATATATCTGTAGCCCTCTATAAACATGTACATCCTGAAGTCTACTCAACAGTCTTTTATCTACCAATACATAGTCCAACAAACTACTGTCATTACGCCCTACATCATATCTTGTATACTTATTTATCCTCTTTTTCTTAAAATATGTATTACCTATAACTAAACCCCTTTCTATACAAAGTTCAATCAAAGGGCTCCCATTATCATTTACACCTGGCACCCCAAACTTACCTACTACACCCTCTCTGCATGTTTCTCCCACTTTAGCATTTAGGTCCCCTACCACAATTACTCTCTCATTTGGTTCAAAAGTTCCTATACATTCGCTTAACATCTCCCAAAATCTTTTCTCTCCTCTACACTCCTCTCTTCTCCAGGTGCATACACGCTTATTATGACCCATTTTTCGCATCCGACCCTTATTTTAATCCACATAATCCTTGAATTTACACATTTATATTCCCTCTTTTCCTTCCATAACTGATCCTTCAACATTATTGCTACCCCTTCCTTAGCTCTAACTCTCTCAGATACTCCTGACTTAATCCCATTTATTTCTCCCCACTGAAACGCGCCTACCCCTTCAGCTTTGTTTCGCTTAGGGCCAGGACATCCAACTTCTTTTCATTCATAACATCGGCAATCATCTCTTTCTTATCATCCGCACTACATCCACGCACATTCAGACAACCCAATTTTATAAAGTTTTTCTTCTTCTCGTTTTTAGTAGATTTGTACAGGAGAAGGGGTTACTAGCCCATTGCTCCCGGCATCTTAGTCGCCTCATACGACACGCATTGCTTACGGAGGAAAGATTCTTTTCCACTTCCCCATGGACATTAGAGAAAATAAAAAGAACAAGAGCTATTAAGAAAAAGAAGAAAAACCTAGATGTGTGTATGTATATATATGCATGTGTATGCCAGTGTAGTGTGACCTAAAGTGTAAGTAGAAGTAGCTAGATACAGTGGACCCTCGGTTAACGAATACCCCAGAAATCGTGCAATTATGTAAGTATAATTTTGTAAGTTCTTGTGGAAGTGTATTTTTGGGGGTCTGAAATAGACTAACCTACGTGAAATTTTTCCTTAAGGGAGTAAATTCGTTCGGTAATGGCACTTGAGCAGACTTCAGGAGTGAAGTTTTTACGAAACTCGGGGGTCCACTGTATACCTGTTATCCAGCGTGTTTATGAGACAGAAAAAAGACACCAGCAATCCTACCATCATGTAAAACAGTTTCAGGTTTCTGTTTCACAGTCACCTGGCAGGACGGTAGTACCTCCCTGGGTGGTTGCTGTCTACCAACCTACTACCTATCAATATATATATATAGATATATATATATATAGATATATATATATAGTATAGATATATATACAGTGGTACCCTGACTTACGATGGTCCCCAAACTCACCCTTTTATGTAAGTTTATTTTTTTAAATGCTTTTGTAAGTGTAATTTTGGGGGTCTAAAAGGACTAGTCTATTTTACATCATTCCTTATGGGGATAAATTTGTTTGGTAATGGCACTTGAACAGCATTCTGGAATGAAAAAATATCGTAAGTCGGGGTACCACTGTATATGGATTGATGGCTCGACCTCGAGCCAGGTCGATGGCTCGACCTGGTCGAGCTATCAGTTCAGTTTACACAAGAAGAAGAAGTCGACAACACTCTTCCTTTCCTTGATGTTCTTCTCTGCAAAGCTGACCATGAACTTCGTTTTAAAGTCTATTGAAAACCTACCAATCAACACGATCTTCTCCACTTCTACTCTCACCACGACACCAAAACTAAACGTGGTGTAATTATAGGCTTTTTCCTGAGCGCACTCAGAATTTGCAGCAGTGAGTTCCTTGAGGAAGAATGCTCCCTCATTGAACAAGTTTTTTCTAAACTTCACTATCCTCGTCACTTCATTAGAGACTGCAGACGACGGGCATTAAACATCTTCAACACACCCAGAGAAGACACTGCTGAGAAGAAATACATAGTCCTCCCCACCAACTCCATTTCCAAACACGTTTCCAACATTTTTTCCAATACCTCATTCCGAGTATCCACCTCCACATCCACCACCATCAAGGACATTACCAATAACAGACAGGACAAGCTTCAATCCACTGCAGGGGTATACACAATCCCTTGTAATGGCTGCAGCAAATTATACGTCGGTGAAACATCCAGAGACCTCCAAACACGTATTTCAGAACACCAGTACGCAGGCAGATCTGACGACTCAAGGAATGCCTGTGTTCAACACCGAAATTCACACAACCATTTAATCAACTACAGAAACGCAAGACTCATCGCCAGAGAAGACAACACTCAATACCGAAGAATCCTAGAATCATCACTTATCTGCATATCCAACAACTTCAACCAGAACAACAGCTTCTACAACATAGCTGAACCTATTGCCAAGAAACTTCTTCATCGCTATCCCACATGAGAACTTAAGAATGGAACAATGCAAAAGGTTTATACAGATACTTGTCCAATCTCTTTTTAAAGCTTCCTAAGGTTTAAGACTCCATCACACTACTCTGAAGATTGTCACATGCAGCATTCTCCACCTGACTAAATCCTATAAATACTCATGTATCTTTTATCCAGGTAGATCTGTTTGTGACTCGATAAAGCCCACTGCGTGGGCGAAACGTTGTCAATAAAGGAACACATTATACTGCTTATGTGTTTATTTTTCCTTTAGGTACAGGTAAAAGTAAAATATATAGGTTTATTATCTAAGATACGCTATCATGTGCCACAACCAGCTCTCATTGCACTATATCATTCTCTTATCTACCCTTATCTCACCTATGGAATCAGTGCATGGGGCTCAACAACATTAAATCAACTTAGACCACTCATAACCCAGCAAAAGGCTGCAGTCAGGATGATAACAAATTCCCACTCTAGACAACATACTCCACCTATATTCAGAACATTAAAACTACTCACCGTAAAAAATATTCACACCTATTCATGTGCCATCTACATACATAAAACTCTACATGCTAATATCAACCCTCCGCTCAAAATTCTCCTCAACAACTTTAATAGGTCCCACGACCATGACACAAGACACAGATCACTATTTGACATACCCCGAGTCCATACTAACCAATGTAAAAATTCTATGCACATAAAGGGCCCCAGAATCTGGAATTCATTACCAGTAAATATTAAGTTAACCTTGTCCGAAAATCAATTCAAGACTCTTCTCAAAAATCACCTACTCACACTATACTAAATACTCATACTGTAACAAACTTTCAAACCCAATGTTATTTTACTTAAGATAATCTCAATTTTACATGTCATCCTCCTTAACACTTGTTGCAATATCATATCATCATACTGTTCATTTAAAATATTATAGTATTATCATTTTGTTAAATTGAAATAAAATATATAACTAGAAGAAACTCAATAAATTTTCTAGTACTGTTATTATACTAGTATAGCATCAACATATTGTAACTTGAATTAAAATATACAACTAGACTAAACTCAACCAATTTCTCTTGTATTGTCTTTTTATTGTATGTATAATCAGATTGAAATATTAAATAATACAGAACTAGAATTAACCCAATCAATTTCTCTAGCATTAAGTCTTTAGTGAATAAGTCTTTAGAATAAGCTGCCCCTAATGCCATGGCATGCCAGTGGCTCTCCTTGCAATACAGTTTTATAATTGTAACTACCAATAACAATGTACACTTGTATCATGCATTGAAATAAAATAATTATCAGAGTACAGTGGACCCCCGAGTTACGAGCACCTCGGAAATCGTACAATTATGTAAGTATAATATTGTAAGTGCTTTTGTAAGTGTATTTTTGGGGGTATGAAATGGACTAACCTACTTGACATTATTCCTTAAGGGAGAAAATTCGTTCGGTAATGGCACTTGAGCAAGCTTCTGGAATGAATTATGCTCGTTACTCGGGGGTCCACTGTACATATAAAATATGCAATAACTTTAAAACACTTGAAATTTTGGAAAGTTTCCAGACATAATAGAGAGATGTGCTCACGTAGCATGTAAATAAACCGGGTGAGGCGCGCTGTATTGGGAAGACGGGGAGCCATAGAGCGAGTATTGGTCATAATTTAAAACTGCCATATTAGCGGAACGATGTAAAGTGAAACGCCGTAAAGCGGGGCCCTACTGTTCAGTACATTCATTACTTACCTTAAAATATCTGTAGTTTTAATGTAGGGTGAGAAGTGAGTAGTATTTATTTGTAGGAAGTCAGGTGTGGAAGGTATGGTAGCCAGCCAGGCCACCCCACCCACACGTAATATAATACGACATTTAAAGCACCCTAGAGTGCTTATACAGTACACTCATTACTTACCTTAAAATATTTGAAGTCTTAATGTAGGGTGAGAGGTGAGTAAACGTGGTAAAACGAATAAACGAGAGAGAGAATGAGTAAATGAGAGGGGAAAGAGATGCGGAGAATGTAAACAGACGTGGTTGATACACGTTCATCTACACGTAACATCTCATATTTATGTTAATTTATCTACTGTTTGGTGTATTTATCATGTTTATATGTTACGTAGCATGTTTATTATATAATTTTGACAAAAGATATCAGATGGATTAATGAAAATGTTTATATTAATGTAATATACGATATTTAATTTGCCTTAGAGTGATTATTATTGTGTATTATTATTAATATGGTGTCCTCAAGACTAATGTGTACCTGCATGCCAGCACAGTAAGTTAATTTAGGTACAGGTACACATAAGTATAAGTATCAGAGTACGTATATATAAAACATGAAATAACTTTGAAACACTTGAAATTTTGGAAAGTGTCCAGACATAATGGAGAGATGCAGTGCTCACAGAGCTCACAGAGAATGTAAACAAATCAGGAGGGGGGCGGTGACTGTTTTAGAAAGTCAGATGGGGGAGCCGTATAGCTAGTTTTGGTCATAATTTGAAATGTCCATATTAGCGGAATGCCGAAAAGCAGGGCCCTACTGTATGCATAATATTAGCTTGTTCTCTGCCATGTACAAACCTGTTTCTGGGACCTGATGTATGGTGGTGCTTCTTTAAATGTTATTTATTAAGGCATCACCAAACAGTTTACTGTAAAACAATGAAAGTGACATACATTTTTACATTTTTAATTTATCTCTTCAAACAGGTGTAGTGTCTGATATGTGGAAGTTGGCTAATGTAATTCCTATTTTTAAAGCAGGGGACAAGTCACTACCGTCAAATTACCGCCCAATAAGCCTGACCTCAATTGTAGGCAAATTACTAGAGTCAATTATAGCTGATATTATTAGAAGCCATCTAGATAACCATAATTTGATTAATGATACTCAGCATGGATTCACGAGGGGCCGTTCCTGCCTATCTAATTTATTAACCTTCTTCAGTAAAGCTTTTGAGGCTGTTGATCATGATAAAGAATTCGATATTGTTTATTTAGACTTTAGTAAGGCTTTTGATAGAGTACCGCACCAGAGACTGTTAAAGAAAGTGGCAGCTCATGGCATTGGGGGAAAAGGGCTGTCATGGATCGAGTCATGGCTCACCAATAGGAAGCAGAGAGTGTGCATAAATGGGGTTAAATCCGAATGGGGACTTGTAACAAGTGGTGTTCCACAGGGATCAGTCTTAGGCCCATTGTTATTTATAATATATATCAATGACCTTGACGAGGGAATTACTAGTGATATGAGCAAATTCGCCGATGACACGAAGATAGGTAGGATAATTGATTCAAACATAGATGTCATAGAACTTCAGGAAGATTTAGACAAACTTAATTCATGGTCAGAAAAGTGGCAGATGCAGTTCAATGTAGATTAATGCAAGGTTCTGAAGCTCGGGAGTGTCCATAACCCAAGCACTTATAAGTTAAATAACGTAGAACTTAGCCATACAGATTGCGAGAAGGACTTGGGGGTGATGGTAAGCAGCAACCTTAAACCAAGACAGCAGTGCCTAAGCGTACATAATAAGGCAAATAGATTACTGGGATTTATATCAAGAAGTGTTAGCAACAGAAGTCCAGAGGTTATATTACAGCTTTATACATCATTAGTAAGGCCTCACCTAGATTACGCAGCTCAGTTCTGGTCTCCATATTACAGAATGGACATAAATTCGTTAGAAAACATTCAGCGTAGAATGACTAAATTAATACATAGCATTAGAAATCTTCCTTACGAAGAAAGATTGAAGACCCTTAAATTACATTCACTTGTAAGACGTAGAATGAGGGGAGACATGATCGAGGTATACAAGTGGAAAATGGGTATTAACAAAGGGGATATAAATAAGGTCTTGAGGATATCTCTCCAAGAGAGAACCCGCAATAATGGATTCAAGTTAGATAAGTTTAGATTTAGAAAGGATATAGGAAAGTATTGGTTTGGAAATAGGGTAGTTGATGAGTGGAACAGTCTGCCTAGTAGGGTTATTGAAGCTAGGACCTTGGGTAGTTTCAAATTTAGGTTGGATAAATTAATGAGTGAGAGGGGTTGGATTTGAGTGGTACTCGCGCATGAGTGAATGGAATTGTCAAAGCTTATTTCTTGGGTAGCATTGAAAATTGGGTTGAGCAAGTGTTCTGTTATTGGGACGGATTGTGAAGGACCTGCCTAATATGGGCCAACAGGCCTGCTGCAGTGTTCCTCCTTTCTTATGTTCTTATAAGAAAGGAGGAACACTGCAATAGGCCTGTTGGCCCATACTAAGCAGGTCCTTCACAATCCATCCCACTAACAGAATATTTGCCCAACTCAATTTTCAATGCTACCCAGGCAATAAGCTTTGATAATTCTATTTATTTATGTGGAAGTCCCACTCACATGCAAACCCTCTCACTCATAAGAACATAAGAAAGGAGGAACACTTCAATAGGCCTGTTGCCTATACTTGGCAGGTCCTTCACAAATCCAACCCACTAACAGAATAAACACTACCCAAGCAATAAGCTTTGTTAATTCTATTTACTCACATGCAAGTCCCACTCAAATCCAACCCCTCTCACTCTCTTTCTACTTTGTATTGGACTGATGAAGCCACTGTGTGGCGAAACGTTTCCTCAATAAAGATACCCAAGTGTTGCATATGTGTCTAATTTATAACTTGTCAGTTCTCTGAACCATTCATCTACACCCTCTCACTCATGTATTTATCCAACCTAAATTTGAAACTACCCAAGGTTTTAGCTTTAAAAAGAGACTGGACAAATGTGGAGGGAGACCTGTATAGTATGCTCCTCGTTTAGCGACGAATTCGCTTACCAACGGTGTCTTGGGTCTCTATCTCCGTCGTTAAGTGAGGAGAGACTGTATTCACACTGTCTAACATTCAAGTTGTTTGGGCTGTTGCTCATCCCTATACTCACACTGTCTAACATTCAAGTTGTTTGGGCTGTTGCTCATCCCTATACTCACACTATCTAACATTTAAGGTGTTTGGACTGTTATCTTGCTTTTAAGAGTAATTTGAGAATGTAGAGTAACATCACACACAGTCTAAGCAAGTACGGGTAATATTGATGTTTTTGCAATAACTGAGACATGGTTTAATATGAAAAAATGGGACTTGCCTGCCGAATGTCACATTCAGGGTTTTAAATTGTTCCAAGTAGACAGAAGTATCGGGAAGGGGTGGGGTGGCACTCTATGTCCGTGATCATTTAAATTGTTGCATAAAACGGGTATAAAGTCTGAATTAACACATACAGAGTCTGTCTGGATAGAATTTTCAGAGGGGTGTGAAAAACTGATTTTAGGCGTGATTTACCGTCCTCCAAACGTAGATAGGGAACAAGGGAGACTACTTTGGGAGGAAATTGTTAAGGCCACAAGGCACGATAACGTAGTAATTCTAGGGGACTTTAACTTTAGTCAGATTGATTGGAATTTCTTGACAGGGAATTTAGAATCTAACGACTTTTTAGAAGTAGTTCAGGATTGCTTTTTGAAGCAGTTTGTAACAGAACCTACAAGGGAAATAACCTACTTGACTTGGTTCTGGCAAGCAAGAAACCCTTGTTAATAATTTAGAAATTACAGAGGAACTCGGCTCAAGCGACCACAAGTCAATTACCTTTAGCATTGAATGGATGTATGATAGTAGGGATAATTCAGTAACGGTCCCAGATTTTCGCTTAGCAGATTATAATGGACTTAGAGAACACTTATCAACTGTGGACTGGGGTGACGAAGAGAGTATCAATATGACAGTTTTCTTAACACTATACAGGCTGCCCAAAGAACATTTATCCCATATAAAGAAATTAGATCGAATAGAAATGACCCAAAATGGATGAATAATAAGCTCAAATATCTTTTAGGGCAGAAGAAAGGAATTTAGAGGCGTATCAAAGAGGTGAGGGTCATCTTATGAATCAGTATATTGACATTAAGAGAGATGTTAAAAGGGGATAAGAAAAGCTAAACGGGACTACGAAATTAAAGTTGCTAGGGGTTCGAAAACTAACCCAAAAGTTTTTCCAGGTGTATAGATCAAAAGTTAGAGATAAGATAGGTCCTCTTAAAAATAATGATGGGTATCTTACTGACAAAGAAATGAAATGTGCTCTATCTTTAATAATTATTTTCTTTCGGTTTTCACTCAGGAAGACACTAATAATATCCCAAGAACTAGGTATTTTAGTGGGCCTGAAGAAGATAAATTATGTAGTATCACAGTCACTAGTGAAATGGTTATCAAACAGATAGACCGTTTGAAGCAAAATAAATCGCCAGGTCCTGATGAGCTTTTTTCAAGGGTTCTTAAGGAATGCAAAATAGAACTCTGTGAATCCTTAACTAACATTTTTAACCTATCTCTTCAAACAGGTGTAGTGTCTGATACGTGGAAGATGGCTAATGTAATTCCTATTTTTAAAGCAGGGGACAAGTCGTTACCATCAAATTACCGCCCAATAAGTCTAACACCAATTGTAGGCAAATTACTAGAGTCGATTATAGCTGATAACATAAGAAGCCATCTCGATAGGCATAATTTGATTAATGATACTCAGCATGGATTCACTAGGGGCCGTTCCTGCCTAACTAATTTATTAACTTTTTTTCAGTAAGGCTTTTGAGGCAGTTGATCATGATAAAGAATTCGATATTGTTTATTTGGATTTTAGTAAGGCTTTTGATAGAGTACCACATCAGAGACTGTTAAAGAAAGTGGCTGCTCATGGCATTGGGGGAAAAGTGTTGTCATGGATCGAGTCATGGCTCACCAATAGAAAGCAGAGGGTGTGCAATAAATGGGGTTAAATCGGAGTGGGGATCTGTAACAAGTGGCGTTCCTCAGGGATCGGTTTTGGGCCCGTTGTTGTTTATAATATATATAAATGACCTTGACGAGGGAATTTCTAGTGATATGAGCAAATTCGCTGATGACACGAAGATAGGTAGGATAATCGATTCAGACGTAGATGTCAGTGAACTACAGGAGGATTTAGACAAACTCAATTCCTGGTCAGAAAAATGGCAGATGCAGTTCAATGTAGATAAATGCAAAGTTCTAAAGCTCGGAGTGTCCATAACCCAAGCACTTATAAGTTAAATAACGTAGAACTTAGCCATACAGATTGCGAGAAGGACTTGGGGGTGATGGTAAGCAGCAACCTTAAACCAAGACAGCAATGCCTAAGCGTACGTAATAAGGCAAATAGATTACTGGGATTTATATCAAGAAGTGTTAGCAACAGAAGTCCAGAGGTTATATTACAGCTTTATACATCATTAGTAAGGCCTCACCTAGATTACGCAGCTCAGTTCTGGTCTCCATATTACAGAATGGACATAAATTCGTTAGAAAACATTCAGCGTAGAATGACTAAATTAATACATAGCATTAGAAATCTTCCTTACGAAGAAAGATTAAGGACCCTTAAATTACATTCACTTGTAAGACGAAGAATGAGGGGAGACATGATCGAGGTATACAAGTGGAAAATGGGTATTAACAAAGGGGATATAAATAAGGTCTTGAGGGTATCTCTCCAAGAGAGAACCCGCAATAATGGATTCAAGTTAGATAAGTTTAGATTTAGAAAGGATATAGGAAAGTATTGGTTTGGAAATAGGGTAGTTGATGAGTGGAACAGTCTGCCTAGTAGGGTTGTTGAAGCGGGGACCCTGGGTAGTTTTAAATTTAGGTTGGATAAATTCATGAGTGAAAGGGGTTGGATTTGAGTGGGAATTGCACATGAGTAAATAAAATTATCAAAGCTTATTTCTTGGGTAGCATTGAAAATTAGGTTGAACAAATATTCTGTTAGTGAGATGGAATGTGAAGGACATGCCTAGTATGGGCCAACAGGCCTGCTGCAGTGTTCCTCCTTTCTTATGTTCTTATGTTAATGAAGTGCCAGAACTTGACCAAAAAAACAAGTGTCATGCAAGTCTTTCTGCAATACTAGAATATTTGAGTTTCTTTTTCACTGTTAAAAGCTGAGGTAACCACTACACACTACATAATAACTCAATCATGGTTGTCAAAGAAAACCAATTACAAAATTTCTTGACCCTTATTTGCAAAATTACAATTTTTCCTGATAATATTTCACTGCTTCACAACTTCCAACTTTCCCTCATAGTAGCCCATTCCTCCCACAGCATGTCTTCATGTACCTATATCTAACTTACCTCTGCTTTCTAAAATCTTTGAAAAATTAATTCATAGGCAGATCTATTCCTACCTCGTCTCCCACAACGTACTCAACCCCTGTCAGTTTGGATTCAGGACTAACAAGAGCAGGTGTAGGTGTAGAATTTCTCCAGGGCAGGTGTAGAATTTCTCTCTAGCTCAGTTGAGGATGTTGTTAAGGCTTTAAACTAGGATTAGTTAGAGGTATGGGTTTAGGAATGGTGAATAATGAGGGTCAAAATATTGATTCAGGCTTTGATATCATAAATCTTAACAATAACAGTAATCGAGTAACACAGGGTAATAATAGTAACAGAAATTGTGTAAAACACAAAAGCTGAATATGAAAAAGGTTCATAAGAAGATACATCTCAATGTATTTTACACTAACTGTCGAAGCGCCAGAAATAAAATTAACGAATTACGTTTGGTAGCATGTGCTGGGAACTTTGATGTCATTGCAATAACTGAAACATGGTATAATATAAAGAGTCAGGATATGATTGCTGAGTGTCATATTCAGGGGTTCAAGTTGTTCCATGTAGATAGATATAATGGGAAAGGGGGTGGAGTTGCATTATATGTACGAGAAAATATAAATTGCTGCATAAAAACAGGCATAAAAATAGATGGATCATTAACAGAATCTGTTTGGGCAGAGTTTCTAGAAGGTCAAGAAAAACTGATTGTAGGTATAATATACCGACCTCCAGGCTTGGATCACGATAGAGGGAGACTTCTTTGGGACGAAATTGTTAGGGCTTCTAGACACAATAACGTAGTGATAGTAGGGGATTTTAACTTTAGTCAAATTGACTGGACTTCTTTGACCGGTAATCTGGAGTCCAGTGACTTTATGGAAGTAGTTCAGGACTGTTTTCTGAAGCAGTGTGTGACGGAGCCTACCAGAGGTAATAATTTGCTCGACCTAGTCTTGTCAAATAAAGAAACCCTTGTAAATAATCTGGAGATCACTGAAGAGCTTGGCACAAGTGATCACAAATCCATTACTTTTAATATTACCTGGGAGTACGAGAATAGGGATAATACGGTAAAAGTTCCTGATTTTCATAACAAAAAAAGGCACAATACCGTGACTGGAACAATACACACACAACCCGCACATATAAAAGGGAGGAGCTTACGACGACGCCTCGGCCCGACTTGGACCATTTACAAAATCACACAGTGTGACTTTGTAAATGGTCCAATCAGCAGTCGTAAGCTCCTCCCTTTTATATGTGCGGGTTGTGTGTGTAGTATTCCTGATTTTCATTCTGCCAACAATATTGGACTTAGAGAACACTTGTCTAATCTCGACTGGGGTAATCTAGCTAACGATTACGATGGGATCTGCGTTTATGATTTTTTTCTTAATAATGTACAACGTGCACAGAGTATATTTATTCCCCAGACAGAATTTAGGTCAAATAATAACGATCCCAAATGGTTTAACAGGAGGCTAAAACATCTATTAGGGGAGAAAAGAGGAATTTATAGGCGCATCAAAAGAGGAGATGTTAACCTTATTCACCAATATGTTCAGTTGAAAAGAAAGTAAAAAGAGGGATTAGAAAGGCTAAACGTGACTATGAGATTAAGGTTGCTAATGAATCAAAGACTAATCCAAAAGGGTTCTTTCAAGTGTATAGGACGAAGGTGAGGGAAAAGGTAGGACCTCTGAAAATTGGGAATGGACAGCTGACGGATAACGAACTGGAAATGTGTTCTCTATTTAATGACTATTTTTGTCAGTCTTTACACAAGAAGACGTAAATGAGATTCCAGAAATTAACAATTATTCATTTCCTGAAGAATTCAAGTTAACTAATATTACTGTCACGAGGGACATGGTTATCAAACAGATAGATAAACTGAAGCAAAATAAGTCCCGGGACCTGACGAGTTGTTTTCCAGGGTACTTAAAGAATGCAAGATGGAACTTAGTCAGCCATTAACGAATGTGTTTAATACGTCCATCTAACTGGTGTTGTGCCAGAGATGTGGAAGATAGCTAATGTAGTTCCTATATTCAAATCAGGGGATAAGTCAATTCCATCAAATTACCGTCCAATAAGCCTCACATCTATAGTAGGCAAATTATTAGAATCAATTATAGCTGATATTATTAGAAGTCACCTTGAAGAACATAATTTGATTAATGAATCTCAGCATGGGTTCACGAGAGGTCGTTCCTGCCTGACAAATTTACTGACGTTTTTCAATAAAACATTTGAGGCAGTAGACAGTGATAAAGAATATGATATAGTTTACTTGGATTTCAGTAAGGCCTTCGAAAGAGTACCACACAAGAGACTCTTAAGAAAGGTGGCAGCTCATGGTATAGGAGGTAAAGTTCTAACATGGATAGAGGCATGGCTTACCAATAGAAAGCAGAGAGTTTCCATTAATGGGGTCAAATCTGAATGGGGATTAGTCACTAGTGGCATTCCACAAGGATCAGTTTTAGGCCAATTGTTGTTCATAATTTACATAAATGACCTTAATGAAGGAATTGCAAGTGACAGGTAAATTTGTGATGATACAAAAATAGGCCTATGATTCATTCTAGGAGGATACCCGTGAACTCCAGGAGGATTTGGACAAATTAAGTCTTGGTCTCAAAAGTGGCAGATGAAGCTCAATGTGGACAAGTGAAGGTACTAGTCCTTGGTAATGAAAATATCCCTCGAATTTATAAACTAGGTGAAGTAGAGCTTGATCATACAGAATGTGAAAAGACTTGGGAGTCATGGTAAGCAGGAATCTAAAGCCAAGACAACAGTGCTAAGTGTGCGCAATAAGGCTAACAGATTACTAGGATTTATTTCAAGAAGTATAAGCAACAGAAGTCCAAAAGTTATTTTACAGCTCTATACATCACTAGTGAGACCTCATTTGGATTATGCAGCTCAGTTTTGGTCTCCTTACTACAGGATGGATATAGATTCATTGGAGAACATACAAAGAAGAATGACTAAAATGATTTACAGTATAAGAAATCTCCCGTATGAAGATAGACTTAGAGCGTTGAATCTCCACTCTCTGGAGAGACGTAGAATGAGGAGATATCATCGAGGTGTACAAGTGGATGATGGGCATAAACAAAGGAGATATTATTAAAATACTGAGGATATCGAACCAAGTAAGAACCAGAAATAACGGATTTAAATTGGATAAATTTAGATTTAGAAAGGACATAGGCAAGTACTAGTTTTCGAACAGAGTTGTAGATGCTGGAACAATCTTCCGAGTACTGTGATAGAGGCTAGGACCTTGGGTGGCTTTAAAAGAGATTGGACAAATATATGAGTGGAGGGGCTGGGTTTGATTTGTGTTGTGAGTGCGAGGAATAAATTCTTAGGTAGTGGTGGTTTTGATAAGGACCTGCCTTGTATGGGCCAGTAGGCCTTCTGCAGTGTTCCTCCATTCTTATGTTCTTATGTTCTTATGTTCAACAGGAGGCCTGGTCACAGACCGGCCGCAGGGAAACGTTGACCCCTGGAATTCTCTCCAGGTAGACTCCAGGTATCTCTCCAAGAGAGAACCCACAATAATGGATTCAAGTTAGATAAGTTTAGATTTAGAAAGGATATAGGAAAGTATTGGTTTGGAAATAGGTTAGTTGATGCCTAGTAGGGTTATTGAAGCAAAGGCCTTGGGTAGTTTTAAATTTAGGTTGGATAAATTCTATTTAGGGGGGGTTTTTTTTTTTTTTTTTTTTTTTTTTTTTTTTTTTTTTTTTTTTTTTTTTTTTTTTTTTTTTTTTTTTTTTTTTTTTTTTTTTTTTTTTTTTTTTTTTTTTAAAAAAAAAAAAAAAAAAAAAAAAAAAAAAAAAAAAAAAAAAAAAAAAAAAAAAAAAAAAAAAAAAAAAAAAAAAAAAAAAAAAAAAAAAAAAAAAAAAATTACAGAGGTACATAATGGGTCCAGGACTGGACCTCAAATTTGATAGCTGAGCAAGTTACAAAGTAATGAACTCAGATTTGGGCACAATCATGACAAGTTACAAAGGTATTTGCAGATTACAGAGGTATATATAGGGTCAGAGACTGGGCCCCAAAGTCTTTTCACATTCTGTATGATCAAGCTCTACTTCACCTAGTTTATAATCGAGGATATTTTCATTACACGACAGCACCTTACACTTGTCCACATTAAACTTCACTGCCTTTTCAGACCAAGACATTAATTTGTCCAAATCCTCCGGGTTCACTGGTACCTGCTCAGAATGAATTATACGGCCTTTTTTTGTATCATCAGCAAATTTATAATTCACTTGCAATTCCTTCATCAGTCATTTATGTAAATTATGAACAACAATGGGCCCAAAACTAAATCCTTGGGGAAAGCCACTAGTGACTAATCCCCATTCAGATTTGACCAATTAATGGAAACTCTCTGCTTTCTATTGGTAAGCATGCCTCTATCCATGCTAGAACTTTACCTCCTATACCAGAGCTGCCACCTTTCTTAAGAGTCTCTTGGGGGTACTCTATCAGGCCTTACTGAAATCCATTAAACTATATCATATTCTTTATCACTGTCTACTGCCTCAAATGTTTTATTGAAAAACGTCAGTAAATTTGTTAGGCAGGAACGACCTCTCGTGAACCCATGCTGAGATTCATTAATCAAATTATGTTCCAAGGTGACTTCTAATAATATCAGCTATAATTGATTCTAATAATTTGCCTACTATAGATGTGAGGCTTATTGGACGGTAATTTGATGAATGGACCCCTAATTTGAATATAGGAACTACATTATTTATCTTCCACATCTCTGGCCCCAGTTAGGATGGACGTATTAAACACATTCATTAATGGCTGACTAAGTTCCATCTTACATTTAAGTCCCTGGAAAACAACTGTGGTCGGACTTATTTTCTATTTATCTATCTGTTTGATAACCATGCCCCTGAGGTAATATTAGTTAACGAATTCTTCAGGAACTGAATAATTGTTAATTTCGGGAATCTCATTTACGTCTTCTTGTGTAAAGACTGACAAAAAATAGTCATTAAATAGAACACATTTCCAGTTCGTTATCGTCAGCTGTCCATTCCCTTTTTCAGAGGCCCCTCCTTTCCTCACCTTCGTCCTATACACTTGAAAGAACCCTTTTGGTTTTAGTCTTTGATTCTTGCAACCTTAATCTCATAGTCACGTTTAGCCTTTCTAACCCCCTTTACTTCCTTTTCAATTGAACATATTGGTCAATAAGGTTAACATCTCCTTTTTTGATGCGCCATAATTCCTCTTTTCTCCTAATAGATGTTTTAGCCTCCTGTTAATCCATTTGGGATCGTTATCTTTGACCTAAATTCTCTCTGGGAATAAATATACTCTGTGCACGTTGTACATTATTAAGAAAAAATCATAAACGCAGATCCCATCGTTATCGTTAGCAAATTTTAGTCGAATTAGACAGGTGTTCTCTAAGCCCATTATAGTCAGCGGAACGAATCAGGAATTTTTACCGTATTATCCTATTCTCGTACTCCCAGGTAATATTAAAGTAATGGATTTGTGATCACTTGCGAAGCCTCAGTGATCTCAGATTATTTAAAAAGGGTTTCTTTATTTGACAAGACTAGGTCAGAAATTTTACCTCTGGTGGCTCCGTCACACACTGCTTCAGAAAACAGTCCTGAACTACTTCCAAAAAAGTCATTTGACCCCAGATTACCTGTCAAAGAAGTCCAGTCAATTTGATAAAAGTTAAAATCCCCTACTATCACTACGTTATTGTGTCTAGAAGCCCTAACAATTTCGTCCCAAGAAGACTCCCTCTATCGTGTTCCAAGCCTGGAGGGCCCGGGATATTAAACCCAGAATCAGTTTTCTTGACCCTCTAGAAACTCTACCCAAACAGATTCTGTTAATGGTCCATCTATTTTTATGCCTGTTTTTATGCAGCAATTTATAGTAGTCTCTGAATTCATTTTTTATCGCACCCCAGACATAAACGCAGGGGGGACAAAACCAACGGGGTTTTTACCTTGTTTGGTCTACATCTGGTGGTGGTGTTTTAAACCCTCCCAAAAGATACTTGTAACCCAGCGGAGGGGGGCGGTGGACACCCAAGAGTTATTTTTTGATGCACCATAGACATGTGGCTCCTCCTGCATAAGAATGATGATAGTGGACTGACTGGTGTCAAACCCCTGAGTCTTAAGCTAAAATTCAGTTGAAGTTCTTTTCGTATTATTGTTCTCAAATTTAACTGACAACCCAAGATTGTAATCTATCCCCCTTTGAAAGCATAAAATTTAGCCCAATTTATCAGTTCTATCATGCATCTGAAACCAAGGGAGAGGGAATCAAGCAGTATTTTTTTATATCAATCCCCCTACCTGTGCCTGGTTCGACACGAGCATGCAAAAGTTATACTTGATATTGAGACAATGGATAAAAATCAACAATTAGGGGTTAAACCCTTTAAATACATGGACGCTTTTGAGTGCAAGGAGTATGGAAAAATTTTTCGTTAAGGGTAGGGCCCAGTTATTGATGGTGTCCTTTCTTTAAGGGATCACCGTATGACAACACAGCACTACCAGCTGCACCAGGGATTTGAAAGAACCATCAACATAAATAATTTGGAGAGTGTGCTGTTTGGCAAAATCAAAAGTTTAAGGATCATGTTTGGCTTAAGGCGAAGTTTTGGTTTTTTTAAGAAGATTTTGGGGGAAATAGGGGGTTTTAAAGTTTGGAATTTAATTTTCCCATGGAGCGGAGAAGTCCCGCTGTTCCTTCTTCCCACAGATCATTCTGATTCATGAGGTCGGTTCCTTTTTTTTCGTCCATCTGGAGGATGTTCACCGGGCTGAGGAAAGTTTGGGGGGCTTCTGTGCATGGGTTTGAATGGGCTTGCCTGAATATTAACCCCAAATTAGGATTTTTTTTTCAGTCACGATTTTTGAGTTGGAATATCAAGTTTTTTCTGCATATTTAAAATTTTGGCAGTAGAGGGCACCCTTAAAATGATCCTCATTGCCGTTCTGCATTTTTTCCAGCCCCCAAGCTTCCAGTCAGACACAAGAGCAAGTAGGGGGGCAGCATAATAAACTAATGATCTAATATAAGCAAGATACATCATTTTCACTTTTTTCATTACACCATCCGGGGGGTAAAACCCCTGCCACAACCAAGTGTTCATCCTTTCGTATTGACGAAAAAAGTCTCGTTACAACAGGTCCAAGGGCCCTAAAGCCAGATATGATTGTTTATTCTAAAAGGACCATCGCAACGGGGATCGGGAACTGTGCCTCTGTCGAGGAGGACGCATTTATCTTTTTTTTATCAGTAAAATTATAAAACCCAGGCCCTGCCCAAGGCTAGTACAGGGTTAAGGATTTTTTGGGTGTTGGAAAACCGGTTGTAATCATTTTTCTCAAAACTGATCATATAATGATGGGGCTGGCTAGGCATAGCTTTAAAAGGCATTAATTAGAAATTGAATAGAGGGGACTGAGAAAACCCCCCCTGGGGTTCAATTCAAAGTTTTTAGTTATCTTCTATCCCCCTGGAAAAACAGAAGATTTTCTGTTGGACAGGTAGCCTTAATCCAGGGAGAAGCCATCCTCCAACATCCATTCTGGGTTTCACTAATGTTTACATGTCTGTTGGCAACATAAAAAGAAATTTTAAGGTCAAGGAAGGTAGTTTTGAGCGTCAGTGTGCAGGGGAGAAAGGTGGTACATTGGTGACACTCCTTCCATGCAAAACCATGCAACCGGGGACAAAAAAGTTTGTTCTGTAACATTAAGAATCACCTCCAAATGTTTTTCATAAGCAGTATAAGAAAATTGGGGAAATAATTTTGTTGATTCTTAGGAATGGGAATGATGGGCTGTTTCCAAGATTTTGGGGCTCCCCAGTTCATAGCTCATGTTGTATAATTAGTAAAGGATTGCCTGGTACTCACACAGCAATCTTAGTATATTGTGGTAATACTTCCCTCTGGGTTTCCTTTAGTTGTGCTGCATCAAATTCAAAGTCAGTGAAAGGAATGTTACAGTTTTTCCCTTTCTGAGCATAAAAAAAAGTCTCTCCCCAGCATCATATTTGTCATTTTTTTCGCCTTTTGGGACGGGGAAAATTTTTTAAACGATGTAACAGCCCACACTGACTAGCCATTCGCCCGAAGGATGAGGGTGTGCAACTGACCGGTTTTGTTACCCTTAATTTATTTTTTCCCCCATGCTCGGGTAAGTGGGGTGTGAGCATTGAGACCATTGACAAATTTTTTCCCCGTCATTTGCCCCAGCTCTGTCATACGCCCCCTGGCAGCAGCAAGGGCAGTTTGAAAAGATCCCCAGCATTCCAGGGGGGATGTTTTCAAAAGGACTTTCTGGAGCATTTTGTGTTGAAATTTTAAAACGAAAGTATGGTTTTTTAGGGGGTATGATTGTTTTGGAAATTGGTTGGGTTAAATTCCAAAGGTTTTTTAGGGGGTCCCAAAAGCTGAATACTGCTCACAACATTGTTAAAGGTCTCAAAAAACACATAGGGTTTTCCCGTCAGTCCCTGTGCAAAAAGTCCTCATGTTGATAGGGGGAACATTAAAAAGTTTGTTTAAATTCCACCAGGAAGGGTATATTACCTATATCTAGTGAGGTTAGCCTTGGGAAATGGTCTGATGATATATCGATACAAGGTAGACTCCGCTGGCAGAAGTAATGTTGAAGCCAAAGGGACAGATCAAAAATGCCCCATGATATGTGGGGTTTGGCACCACAATTTTACATTATCATCTGTTTTTAAAAACAGCATTGGTTACTATTACGATTACCAAACTGTGGTTTTCCCAAAGCTTTTTTTGTCTTGCATTATAATCCCAATTATAAAAAGGCTCAGACTGAGCACAAGTTGGGACCCAAGTAATTGAACTTATCAGCAGGAGATTTAAATATGTTGAGAGCAGAGTTCCCAATATAAACCAACACCATGGTATTGCAGTCCCTCTGTTTTTTTGTGTGAGAAATTGATGGGGAAGTGATTTTTTTAAAATAGAACACAAGAATTAGAGATTTGAGATTATATAACAAATGATGGAATTTGGGGGGTGGGGTTTTTTAGGGACTCTGCACTCTTGAAAAAAATATCAATGGGTTCTGGTTATTTATTGGGTCAGGAAGTCTTTTTTTAAGTGATGCAATATTCCCGCTAAAAATATTAAGTTTTTGCGGGATGATCCATTATAGAAGTCCCGGAATCTGGATTTTCAGTACAATGAAAAAGTTCATATAAAAAAGGAACCCATCAAGTCAGCAGTGTTACCCTGGTCCATGAGTTTTCTGAGTGCATCCCCTGGGAGGCCCTGGCGTCTTAGTTTAAAAGACAGACCTGTTTGTGTGAATGATGATAGGGGGCAGCATGTGGGGTTCCCCAAGGTAGTATTCTGGGGCCCCTTTTTATTCCCGTGTTATGTAAATGAAACCATCAGTTCAAAATGCAAAACCCCACTGTATGCGGGTGACAGTGCTCTGTTAGTGTCAGGTAAAGACCCACAAGATATAGCTAATGTATTAACACTGGAACTGAAGTCCTGCAGCAAATGGTTAGTAGACAACAAGCTATCGTTACACCTCGGAAAAACAGAAGCCATACTCTGTGGCACGAAATATAAACTGAGCAGGGTAAATAATTTTAATGTCCGATGTAATGGGGAATCCATCACCTCAGTTTCCTCAGTAAAATATCTGGGAATCCCCTTTGACCCATGCATGTCAGGAGAATTGATAGGTAACAGTGTAGTAGAGAAAGCGAATGCCTGACTGAAGTTCCTCTACAGACAAGCACAGTGTCTACCTACTGAGGCTCGCAGGTCCCTATGCCTTGCCCTTATGCCTTGCCCTTATGCAATGTCATATTGACTACGCTTGCTCTTCATGGTACTCTGCCTTGACAAAAAAACTGAAAGATAAACTGTAAATCACACATACCAAAATGATAAGATTTATCCTGGACAACTTAAGTTGAATCAAGTTTATAAAATTACTCACAAACAGTGTCCAGAATATCTTGCTGCCAATTTTGTCAAGGCTGGGAACCAAAGCAGTCATAGTACTAGGGAGGGAGAGCACAACTTTGTAGTACCCACAGTCAGTGACCAGGCTTCAAACACCTTTTATTGTACAGCAATACAGGAATGGAACAGACTGCCTTCACATGTCAAAGACAGTCATAGCATCAGCCAGTTCAAGAAGAGAACCAAAAGGTACCTAATGAATGTAGCGACAGAAAGGGAGGAGAATGATTTTTATTTTTTTTAGATAACATACATGTACATGTAAATAACTCTTTTTACCTCATTCCTTTTAATTTTAGTATAATAACTAGTATCTACTAGTGTCTAATATTAAGGTATTAAATGGAACCCAATGGAAATAAGTCACTCTGTGTGACTTTTTGGGTTATCCTGGAGGGTTCTCTACACATATGCTGCTATGTATGATAATGTATGTAAGTGTATTTGTGTATACCTGAATAAACTTACTTACTTGCACTTTGGTGGAGGTTCCATCTGGGAGCGTTGGACGGCAGGGCTCGATACGGCGTACACTGTCAGTGGTCCTATAAACCCCAACAACAACAACACCTCGTGTTCCTGGTGGCTGTGATAAAGTCAACAATAAACAGTGTTTGTGGTGTCTAACACAGGTGAGTGACACCTGCCTTTATTACAATACAACATTCATGTGTTAGATGATACATAGAGAGAGTTTGAGCCATGAAATATAATGTATTAAGACGACGAGGCGCCAGACATGAATTTGCAAACTAATGGGCTACCAAGCAGGGAAAAAAACAGTGCTATTAAAATTCAGTACCACCTTGCAAAGAAACAACCTACTAAAAACATCCATAGCTATATAATCTGATGTGTACGTTAATGAGTGCCTTACCAAAACAAGACAAAACCTCCTTTATCGTTTAAGAAAATTACGCAATGCCCAAAAAATTCATCAGTGCTTTGTGAGGGATGGTAAAATCACAGTTAGGAAACAGTCCACTGGGAAGAGGTATTTCACTGCAACAGAACATGAACTTAAAAGATTCCTGAGTGAGGCTGAGTTAACAGAATTAGAATAATATGTAGTAAATCCACTGTCCACGATTATAATAATAATAATAATAATAATAATTATAATATCTTTATTTACTACAAGTACATGTACATGGTATACAGGCCTAGCTGACATCAGTGACATACTACTATATAGAAAGTCCCTTGTTATGCTGAGCATTTCGGGCAGATTAGGTCAGTGTCCTAGGATGCGACTCACACCAGTCGACTAACACCCAGGTACCCATTTTACTGATGGGGAACATAGACAACAGGTGTAAAGAAACACGCCCAATGTTTCTGCCCTGGCTGGGAATCGAACCCAGGCCCTCGCCGTGTGAAGCGAGAGCTTTAGCCACCAGATTAGTGTTATGAACCATCTTTAAATTTTGTTCCCCAAAATTCCAATACTCTCTTACCATTAAATTTTTACCTTATATCCAACTACCATTCTACCTCATAGTCTTAATTCTACCTCATAGTCTTAATTCTACCTCCTAGTCTTAATTCTACCTCATAGTCTTAATTCTACCTCATAGTCTTAATTTGTAATTGATAACTACAAAATCCCCTTATTATTCAAGCTTTATTGCACAATTTTTATTTTATAATTATTATTGCCCCATTTTTTTATACTTCATTGCTCAATCTTATTTTATACCTTAATTTTTATTAACCTATCATTGCCAAAGATCCAAGCTTCCATACACAGCTGCAACATCATTGTCCTATCCTTACCAATTATACTTTCTAATAACCTGTGCTAAAAAATCCCATTTTACTTATTTTAATATCTACTGTATACCATTCTTTGCCCCTGTTTATTTTTTATTATACTTTTTTATAAACCTGTATTATACCTTTATTTCTATTGCAACTATTCTCTAGTGCAATTACAAGTAACAGTCTTGTGCTACAACTATCTTATTATCTATTAATATGATAGGTAATATCTAGTTCACCTAATTACCTTTTAGCTTATTGAATAACCAACACCAAACTCATTGGTACTACCCAATTTTGTAATTTAAACTTAGTAGTTTCTCTATATTTGTAATTTTTACTGTACTTTATTTCATTCTAGTTTAATACATAACCAATACCAAACTCATTGGTGCTACATGTTTTTTAATAATTGTATCTTATTAGTTTATATCTAATTTTTTTATTTCATACTAGCTTAATACATACTCAATTCCAAGACCACTATGTTTATTTGTTACTATACTCTATTTGACCAATGTGCATTAGTTATATACTTACCAAAACATCCCCTTACAACAGATATCAGTACTATAACTCACCACACTATACATGATATAACAAAATCACTATTTAACCTAAATGATGAATGATCACGTCGACCCTGATCTAAACCTATTTAATCGAACACCCATTCAAAATTTACTGGAAAATAACTGCCTCTACTACACAGCATCACAAGCCCACACTGTCCTAAACACTACTAAAAGTATAACAGTTCTTAACTACAATGTCCGAACCTTAAGCAAACACTATGATGACCTCCTTGCCCTCCTTGGTTCCCTAAAAACAACCTTCACATGTATTGTCCTTACTGAAACCTGGCCTAAGCAGGATACAATAGATATCTACTCGCTGCCAGGATACACAGTGCAACCATAATCGACCATATATGGACCAATATCCTAGCCCCCCTTAAATCGGGGATAATAACAGACAGCACCACAGACCACTACCCCACCTTCCTCTTAACAAACATTAGTAAACCGCCCCTAGAATACACCAAAGTTTCATTCCGACTCCATGACCAAGCTTCAATAAATAACTTCACAACAGAGCTAGACACAGTTGACTGGGCTATAGAATTCCCAAATGCCAAGGGTATCAATGAGTGGACAGACACCTTTCTTAATAAATTACATAGACTATACAACAAACATTGTCCTATAAAAATGAAACAGATTACGAATAAACGGTTAGGCTGCCCATGGCTAACTAACAACCTACTAAAATCCATTAACAAGAAACATCAATATGAGAAGCAATATAGACGGGGATTCATACATAAGGAGTTTGTTAAACACTATTCATCAGTTCTCACCAAACTAATAAAAAAAGCCAAACAATTGTACTACTCCAGTAGATTCACTGAAATAAGAGGAGATATAAAAAAGACCTGGAAAACACTCTCACAGATTATGGGCACCCACAAACTAAAAAAAATAGGGATATTGTCCTAACTAAACCAAACGAAACACCACTACAGCCTATTGATACAGTAAACAAGATAAATGACTTCTTCTCAACTATAGGATCAAATCTTGCCAGTAAAATTCCAGATACCAATGCCCGAGCAAGTGATTACCTAGATGGGAATTTCCCATCCTCCTTATATCTTGCACCTACAGAACCCACTGAAGTCTCCATGATAATCAAGTCACTTAAAAATAAATCAGGACATCTGTCTCAAGTTCCACCCTTAATATACAAACGAGCTGCTCATGTCCTTTCATATCCTATTTCTTTACTTTTTAACAAATCATTAGAAACTAGCACTTTCCCAACACTACTCAAAACAGCAAGGGTTACACCAATACACAAAGGTGGTGACCCTACAGACGTAAATAACTATAGGCCTATATCAAATCTACCATTGCTATCCAAAATATTCGAGAAACTTGTGCACAAGAGATTATACTCGTTTATAACGACACAAAGCATACTCAACCCCTGCCAATTTGGCTTCAGGAAAAATAAAAGCACTAACGATGCATTAGTAAAAATGATAGACCTGCTTTACACAGCACTTGAAAATAAGGAATATCCACTAGGACTTTTTATTGACTTAAGGAAAGCTTTTGACACAGTAAACCACGGCATCCTACTCCACAAACTTGACCACTATGGAATAAGAGGTCATGCACTAGCATACCTCAAATCCTACCTCACTAATAGGTACCAATATGTCACTATTAAAGACACATCCTCCACGACACTACCACTAGACACCGGCGTACCGCAGGGAAGTGTCCTTGGTCCCCTGCTCTTCCTCTTATACATCAATGATCTTTCCAATGTATCACAACACCTGAAACCAGTACTCTTTGCTGACGACACAACTTATGTCATCTCCCACACAAACCTTGCCACGCTTAATACCATTGTTAACGACGAATTAATAAAAATATCAACATGGATGACAGCCAATAAACTTACACTCAACACTGATAAGACCTTCTATATTATGTTTGGCAACAGAACAGATGATCCACAATTAAACATTAAGATCAACTCTACACCTATTGCTAGACTTAACGAGGGCAAGTTCCTGGGCCTTCACCTTGACAGCAGCCTGAAATTCAGCAGCCATATCCAACACATAACAAAGAAAGTGGCCAAAACTGTGGGGATCCTCTCTAAGATACGGTATTATGTACCACAATCAGCCCTACTCACACTATACTACTCACTCATCTATCCCTACCTCACATATGCCATTTGTGCATGGGGATCAACAGCAATTACCCACCTAAAGCCAATAATAACCCAACAAAAAGCCGCAGTAAGAATTATCACACAATCCAAACGCTAGGCAGCACACCCCCCACTCTTCAAAGACCTAAACCTACTCACTGTCCAGAACATCCATACTTACTACTCTGCTATCTACATTTATAGAACCATTAATTCCAACTTTAACCCTGAGCTAAAACACTTTCTTGACAGTTGTGACAGGACCCATACACATAATACCAGACATAAACATCTCTTTGACATTCCCTGTGTCCGACTAAATCTATACAAAAATTCAATGCGCATAAAAGGGCCTAAAATCTGGAACTCCCTGCCTGAAAACTCTAGAACTGCAGACACAACCTCCATTTTCAAAAGCACCGTTAAAAAACATCTTAATAATAATAATAATAATAATAATTTTTATTTCAATGCATGTTACAAGTGTACAATGTTATTGGTAGTTACAATTATAAAACAATTATAAAATTGTAATGCAAGGAGAGCCACTGGCATGCCATGGCATTAGGGGCAGTTTATTCTAGAGACTTATTCACTAAGTACTTAATGCTAAAGAAATTGATTGAGTTTATTCTAGTTCTGAATTATTTAAATTATTAAATGGTTATACATACTATTAAAAGACAATACAAGAGAAATTGGTTGAGTTTAATCTAGTTGTAGAATTTATTTCAAATTACAGTATGTTGATGCTATACTAGTATAATAACAATACTAGAAATAGTTTTTAGAGTTTCATCTAGGTATATATTTTATTTCAAATTAAGAAAATGATGATACTATAAGATTTTAAATGACAATATGATGATATGAAATTGCAACAAGTGTTAAGGAGGATGAACATATCAAATTGAGATCTTCTTAAGTAAAATAATATTGGGTTTGGAAGTTTGTTACAGTATGAGTATTTAGTATAGGGTGAGTAGGTGATTTTTGAGAAGAGTCTTGAATTGATTTTCCGACAAGGTTAACTTGATATTTACTGGTAATGAATTCCAGATTTTGGGGCCCTTTATGTGCATAGAATTTTTACATTGGTTAGTATGGACTCGGGGTATGTCAAATAGTGATCTGTGTCTTGTGTCATGTTCGTGGGACCTATTAAAGTTACGCACCCAACCGGTAGCTAACCATACGAAAACTACTTTATCTTTCACATATCCACAGCAAAATACACTTATTGATATCTGTGATTCTCCTTAATTTGCACATTACTAACCACAGCAAAATACACTTATTGATATCTGTGATTCCCCTTAATTTGCACAGTTCTAACCAAAATTCTAATACAACTATTGCTTCATAATACTTAAGCTAGTCATAAGTTTGCCTAAGACACTCCAATATAGAAACTATATTATGCCAATATATCACCTTTATCATTAATATATAAACTAATTGCTAACTTCTTATACTAATTGTTAAATTCTCAATGTTTAAATTCCAGTACCTAAATTTTGTAAACCTAACCTAACCTAACCTTACAATCTGTATATTCATTGTGTAGCTATTGAGTAAGACCTATCATAAGACTGCCTGAAAAGCCTAGGTATACCTAGGCATATTATTGGCCATCTTGTAATATCAACTTTAATGTATAACTGTAAGTACCTCCCACCTTATATTACATGAAATAAAGAATTTGAATGTCTGTGTCTTGTTGAGTGTGTGAGGTGTTAGGTGCTCAGGTGTTGAGTGTGTGAGGTGTTAAAGATAAGATAACATTTCTTCGGATTTTTAACCCCGGAGGGTTAGCCACCCAGGATAACCCAAGAAAGTCAGTGCGTCATCGAGGACTGTCTGTCTTATTTCCATTGGGGTCCATAATCTTGTCCCCCAGGATGCGACCCACACCAGTCGACTAACAACCCAGGTACCTATTTGCTGCTAGGTGAACATGACCTAGCTTATCTGTCAGTCTAGCTCTGCTTATCTGTCTTTCTGTCTGCCTGTGTGTGTGTCTTTCCATCTGCTTGTCTCAGTCTCAGAGAGCGGCTCATAAACCAACAGGTATTACACATGATGCAGAAGTGACAATGCCTGTTTTTTGCCAGTCGCGCTTATTATGTCTTATTATCTAGAAGCACTGTATAGCACTTTGCCTGGAATTTTTGGGTTATCCTAGGTAATTTACACTATGTATAATAACTGTACTTGTGTGTACCTGTGAGAGACAGATAGACAGAGACAGAGATATAGACAGACAGATAGAGACAAACAGAGAGACAGCCTAAGTAGGTCAGCCAGCCAGCCACCTAGCCAGCCAGCCTGCCGAATACATATTATACATGTTGCATAGGTTATTGGACATTCTGGCAGGATGACACTACCAGTGGTATCAGAAATAAAAGGATGTTGCACAAATGTTCCACATGGGTTATTATCGAGGGTTTTTATATATCCTTGACCACTTACCTTTGATATACCTTTGAAGAGTTTCAAGAGTATCTACTCTCTGAGCCCGGCCATGGGCCAGGCTCGCCACTTGTCGCCACATCCATCTCAAAGCCATTAAACTCTGGGTCAACATCACTTTCCTCTTAAAAGGGAGTGGTAACACGACATGACATCAGTGAATCCCTGGTGTTTGCCACGATATTTGCTCAAGCTGGCGCTCAATTGAACTGGTGCTCCCACAAGGTACTAAATGGTCCCAGATTTTTTTAATACTCTGCACACTGAGTGTTAAGACCCATTCTATACTAACCAGGCATCTCAGGCCAACCATGCCAAATTTGGAGGCAGGAAAAATAAAACGTAGATCTACGTTTGGAGCACTATGCACATGAACTTAGATCTACATGAGGACAGTTTAAGGGTTAAGCGATTTAATAATCGTGGTGACTTTTGTGGGCTCAGTTGGTACAAGATAGGAGGAGGTTGGGAAATTCCCGTCTAAGTAATCACTTGCTCGGGCATTGGTATCTAGGACTTTACTGGCGAGATTTGATCCTGTGGTTGAGAAAAAGTAATTTATCTTGTATGTGAAGGCTTACTCAGCCCTGTCAGATCCTAGGTAAGTATTTAACAAGGCTCACTCCTCCTTATGTAAAGAAATAATGGAAAATATAATAATAAAATGAGAAGATGAACACTTTTATTATACAAATTCATGCAAAAATATAACACAATTAAACATGAAAATTAATGCTACTTGAAGAAAAAGAAAATATATAAATAATACGTTTTTTAAAGCTAATTTATATACAGATGTTGAGTGTCGAATGGTGTTGTGTTGATGTTCTTGACACAGCTTTGGATGCTTCTTGGAACTTGAAACCATTGTTGGTGATGGGGGGGGGGGATCACAGCTGGACTTGACTAAACAGACGAAAGTTTCCACCACCAAATATATTGAAACTGGTAAGTCACCAGTCTAGACATCAGGAATGCTGGTGTAGTCACCACTTGAAGACTGATGAGTAGCTGTAAGTGTCGCTGCCTGAGTTGTGGCTACGGGTGGAAGATTGATGTCAGACCAGTGTAGGTAGATTGGTCTAGTTACATGCTCTAGATCTTTGCCAGATCCCTGCTGTCCTTATCTTAACCTTGCCTGTGTCGGATGACCCAAGCCGACAAATAAAGGAGGTTTGATGGAAGCAGCCAGTCAAGTCCTTCCTCAACTGGTTGGAGATGCACACGTCACCTCCAACTGGGTGTAAAGAGGGGGGGATAGTGGGAGATAGACACCCACCCTACCTGAGCAAGCAGACTGCCCAACAAACTACCATCACCATACATTCATACTTTCACTTCTCATATCTATTGAACTTTTCCCTCACAATCCCCAATACCAAGACTTATAGTCAAGGAATATAAGAAGAATTCATTAGGAAAAAGTTCTAAACAGAAAAGTCACGTAATGTCCCAATATTCTACTGACTGTCATGACTTAACCAGTCAGAGAAATAATTGGACGAACCATTGATATACAGTGGAACTCCGAGTTTCAGCCACCCTGAGTATCGGCTGCTTCAAGTTTCGGTCGCTTTTTTCGGCCTAATTTTGTCCCGAGTTTTGGCTGTTGCCCCGAGTTTCGGCCGGCGTACCAGACCTGTCCACCTGACCATGCTTGCGCGCCTCCCCGCGCAGGTGTCGTGAGCTAGTCTAGCTTTGAACACTACCCTGCGCACTCATCCAAACATTTCACAATAAATTAAGTGCTTCTTCATTAATTGTGACTGTGAAATAAGCCACTATGGGTCCAAAGAAACTTCCAAGTGGCAGATCTATGGTTAAGAAAGTGAGGAACACCATACAAGTGAAGAAGGAAATAGAAAAATATGAGAGTGGCGTATGTGTGAGGGAGCTTGCCAGGATGTATGGCAAAAACAAATCAACTATCACTTCTATCCTGGCGAAGAGAAGAGAACTCAAGGAAGCTGATGTTGTAAGAACATAAGAAAGGAGGAACACTGCAGCAGGCCTGTTGGCCCATACTAGGCAAGTCCTTCACAATCCGTCCCACTAATAGAATATTTGCTCAACCCAATTTTCAATGCTACCCAAGAAATAGCTTTCTGACAATTCTACCCACCATGCTGTCAGTCCCACTTAAATCCAACCTCTCACTCAGAATTTATAACCTAAAGGTGGAACACTACAGCAGGTCCTGTTGTAACCCATACTAGGTAAGTCCTTCACAATCTACCCATCTAATACAATATTTCTTCAACCAATTTAAATCTACCCAAGTAACTAAGCTTGAACAATTCTGACGTTCCACTCATGGCAGAGTCCCATCCAAATCCAAACCTTCACTATATTTATCCAACCTAAATTTGAATACCCAAGGTCCTAGCTTTATACCCTCTAGAGTCACTGTTCCCTCATTCTACCCTCATTTACCAAAGGAATGTAATTTTAGTCTTCAATCTTTCTTCGTAAGGAAGATTTCTAATGCTATGTATTAATTTAGTCATTCTACGCTGAATGTTTTCTAACGAATTTATGTCCATTTTGTAATATGGAGACCAAAACTGAGCTGCGTAATCTAGGTGAGGCCTTACTAATGATGTATAAAGCTGTAATATAACCTCTGGACTTCTGTTGCTAACACTTCTTTGTGAAAGGTGTTGACATGCTATCCAAAAATAGATCAACAATAAACAGATAGCGGGTGATAATATTTTGGAGTCGATCATTTGTGAAAAGGCAAGGCAGTTGCACGCAGATCTTGTCAAGAAAATGCCTGGAACCAGTGCTGATTTTAGTGATTTTAAAGCCAACAGAGGCTGGTTTGACAGATTTAAGAAGCATAATGGCATATACAGTGTGGTATGGCGTGGTGAGGCTGCCAGTTCAGACAAACGTGAGGCTGAAAAATTTATAAGTGAATTTAAGGGGTACGTAGAGACTGAAAAATTCAAACCCCAACAAGTGTTCAATTGTGACGAAACAGGCCTGTTTTGGAAGAAAATGCCAAAGAAGGCCTACATTATTCAGGAGGAAAAGGCACTTCCAGGACACCAGCCTATGAAAGACAGGCTAACTCTTGTGTTCTGTGCTAATGCTTGTAGGGTTTTAGAGTGAAGCCTTTTCTGGTGTATCACTCAGAAAATCCCAGAGTGTTCAAGAAAAATAATGTCATTAAGAATAAATTGTGTGTGTTGTGGAAAGCTAATAATAAGTCATGGGTCACAAGGTAAATTTTCAAAGAGTGGATCCATGAAGTGTTTGGCCCCAGTGTGAAAAAATACCTCCTGGAAAATAAATTGTTACTGGACAATGTGCCTGCACATCCTCCAAACTTGGTAGACCTACTGTGTAAGGACTTTAGATTTATAACAGTGAAGTTCTTGCCTCCTAACACCACTCCTCTCCTCCAGCCCATGGACCAGCAGGTTATTTCTAACTTCAAAAAACTCTACACAAAAGCTGTGTTTGAAAGGTGCTTTGAAGTGACCTCAGACACTGAATTGACCTGGAGTTTACCTGGAGAGAGTTCCGGGGGTCAACGCCCACACGGCCCAGTCTGTGACCAGGCCTCATGGTGGATCAGGGCCTGATCAACCATGCTGTTATTGGTGGCCGCAAGCAGTCCAACGTACGAACTACAGCCTGTCTGGTCAGGTACTGACTTTAGGTGCCTGTCCAGTGCCTGCTTGAAGACAGCCAGGGGTCTATTGGTAATCCCCTTTATGTAAGCTGGGAATAACAAAAAAGTCACAATACCGTGACTGGAACAATACACAAACAGTCCGCACATAGAAGAGAGGAGCTTACCACGACATTTCGGTCCGACTTGGACCATTTACAAAGTCACACTAACAGAAAGAAGGGGTAGGACGGGGTATATATAGAGGCTAGCACACAGGGGTGGGAAAAAGAAAGTGGTGGAGGAGTAATAGTTGAAGTAGTAGTAGCAGTAGTAGTAGTAGTAGTACAGTGGACCCCCGAGTAACGTAAAAACTTCATTCCAGAAGTCTGCTCAAGTGCCATTACCAAACGAATTTACTGACTTAAGAAATAATGTCAAGTAGGTTAGTCTATTTCAGACCCCCAAAATTACACTTACAAAAGCACTTACAATATTATACTTACATAATTGTACGATTTCCGGGGTGTTCGTAACTCGGGGTTCCATTGTAGTAGTAGTAGTAGTAGTGGAGTCAGTCATATTCTAGGAAAGAGGAGCACTGCAAGGAGCTAGCGGCTTCCTCTGTAAAGAAAAGTGTTGTTATCTCCCTCTTTCTCCGTGCTCTCTGCATTTGTGATCCTCGGTTCCTTGAAGTAGAAATTTCCACTTCTTAATTCATTTTCCCGTCTTGGCTACCCTTCCCATTTCATACTCTGCCTTCTCACGTGCTAAACAGACTTTCTTCTCTCCCAAACTCTCTACTCCTGGGAACTCTCCTGTCCTCTGTCTTCCCTACATTTCTAGTCTCTCTAATCTCAACAACTCTCACCGTTCCTTAGATATCAAACTTACTTTCCACCAGACTAACACTTTTCGCACTAATCTAGTTCATACCTCTCCTCCCTCTATAGATGCTCCTGGTGTCTTCTCTATTTCTTGCTCCTCCTGTCCTCTTCAGTACTTTGGAGAAACTGGCCGATCTCTTTCTGACAGACTTAGGGAGCACAAAAATAGTGTTAGGCTTGCCGAAACCAATAATGCTCTTTTCTGTCATGTCAGAGATCACAGTCATCCTATTGATTAGTCTTCTGCTAAAACTGTCTACCCTATGTCCAACTTTCACAGTCGCTGTCTGGTTGAATCCTCCTTTATATACAACTTTGTCGTGTGGGTCTTGGGAGAGATATATAGGTTGTCAAAGACACTCCTTGTAGGATGGTTACGGTATATTTACAGTATGTGAAGGATGGAGCCCAGCCACCGTCCGTCCAGCTTCTAGGTCTATCACTTGTGAGAGGGTACGCCTATGCGTGGCTATGCACATGCGCTGAGCCTCTGACGTCAGCGGGTATCGTGACGTCACACGCAAAGGGACCAGCTGTATAGCTAGGATGAACGCTGGTACAATACACAAGTGTACATATGATACTGACACGACAGCTCGGCCATGTTATCGTATGACGTCTCGGCATACTATACAACTCTATAGACTGAACAGACAGGTGGTACTGGGTGAATCTATACAATAGCAAACACATTATAACTTGGAACTAATCAAGATTAATCATACTCTCGCACTTCTTGAGTTAATGGTACTTAAGAGAATTATAAAAGGATCTAGATATAAACATTATATATATTACAATTACAATTTGCAAATTTGATCGATCAATGGATGTGTATTCATGCACTCTTCGGCTTCTGAGGAAGAATAAATATTTACAGGGAAGAAGTTTTAACAGGAAAGATAAACTCGGCGCACACGGGTTATACTGTTAAAACTCAGAACTCGGAGAGAACTTGAACACACAAAATTCTTACTAGATACTAGAAATCTGATAACAAAACACACAGTCAATAATGTCAGTTCTAGTCTGGATTTTCTAATTTTCTATCTTTAGCTCACAACTTATGATCACTTTCCTACTGAAGGAATGAACAAACTCAGTTTTGATTAACTTATAATCACTTTCCTACTGGAGGAATGAACAGGCTCGGTGGAGTGGATGGATCTCTCCCCGGTTGAAATAGTTAGCTCAATGACACAAAGTATGAGCAAAGGAGAATGGCTCTCACTATCTCTTACTGCAGGTAATAATTACTCGACACACGACACTTTACTCTGCAAAGGCTTACTGTCAACTGGAAGGAACACTATCTGGAACACGAGGGACAACAACTGGCACTCTAGTGAATACACTAGCAACAGAAACGGCTTTCTGCAATTGCTTTTGCATCAGCGAGAGATGCTATAACTCATTCAAATAGTCTTTCTTCAACAAAGCGTCCCCTGGAGAGGAACTACTACTTGAACTAGCAACATTGCAAGGATAGACTCAGTACTCAAGGCGGTCCGGGATACCTCCGGCACCATAGGCATCTGAACGCTATCTTGCATGCAAGATATTGTAGGGACTGAGTTCCAGACAGGAGTGACAGTACTATTACTAGTGCCTTGACCGCTTGGCAACGTTAACAAATAGAACACATACTTTCTACAAGAACTAATCTGAACTTCACATTCCGCATCACTCTGGCAAATCTCCGATACAAGCTGGGAGGACAAACACATTGCTCAAAAGCTAAAGACTGTCTTTCAGTCATTAAGGGACTATGAGGACTTTTCACTGATTCATTATCATTATGGCTCTGAATAGCAGTACACACAGTATTATCGCACACGGTTACTTGAACTTCAATGCCTTGACTGGCAGAAAACACACAGTTATCACTTGAATTTACTTGAGACATGACTGAGCAATTAAACAAGAATTGAAATGAAGCAAAATTAACGCAACTATATGGCACAATATAACTTAACTGGTAGTAATTGTTAACTACAGGTATCCCTCAATTTTCGCGTTTTCTACTTTCGCGGGCTTCACACATTCGCGAATTCCCGGCCGCCAAATTCCCACCCACCAAATCATATTTAAGTTTCCCGCCACCCGAGCGTCCCTACTACCTTCCCTCCGACCAGGCAGCCAGCCCCCACACCACTCACTCACTGAGTGTTTTCTTCATTCATTATTTATTAAACTACAGTATAACATGTATGTAGTACTATATAGAACAATATTTTACTATGTTTTCATGCGTTTTATGATTGCTCATGGTTCAATAAGTTAAGGAAGCAGTAAGTAATGAATGTACTAAATAAAGGTTATCTATCTATTACATTTATTCCAAATTGATATCAGAAACATGATAAATACCCAAGAACTGTAATAAAGATGCTGAAATGAATAATATATGCCATATTATATGAGGGGTAACAGAGCAGGCAGACCCACCATATATGAGATGTTTACATCAGGGTAAACATGCCTAAATCACTCTTGTCGTAAGAACAAATGTAAAAATAGCATTTATTGTTTTTATAATAATAATAATTTATAATAATTGATCTGGAGCACTTTAAATGTTATCAGTATTTGGTAGCTGACATTTAGAGCACTCCACAGCAATTATTATTATTATAATTATTATTATTTCCCTACTAGTAGGGAAATAATAATAATTATTATTATTAATATTATTATTTTCTTACAATATATTGTAGGGAAATAATAATAATAATTGCTGTGGAGTGCTCTAAATGTCAACTACCAAATACTGATAACATTTAAAGTGCTCCAGATCAATTATTATAAATTATTATTATTCTAAAAACAATAAATGCTATTTTTGCATTTGTTCTTACGACAAGAGTGATTTAGGTATGTTTACCCTGATGTAAACATCTCATATATGGTGGCGGTCTGCCTGCTCTGTTACCCCTCATATATTATGGCATATATTATTCATTTCAGCATCTTTATTACAGTTCTAGGGTATTTATCATGTTTCTGATATCAATTTGGAATAAATGTAATAGATAGATAACCTTTATTACTAATATTAGTGTAATTACACAACATTTTATTAGCACTAAGGCTAACATACAACACCCATGACGACTCACCAGACACTGAATGTTACTGCGCCTCTCCCTCCCTCCAATAGCTCCTCCCACTTCGTAACGATGTTAGATGGTGAATTTATTGTATTTTTCTGTAAGCTTAACTCGTTGTATGTGTATTTTACTTTTTTATTGTTTTCTGTAATATATGAGTTATGCAAATTAAAATAAAGTTATGAAATTGGAGTTTCATTTTTCGTTCTAATGTATACATATTTAATTCAACATTTGGCATCATTACAAAGTGGGCGGAGCTACAGCAGAGGGAGAAGAAGCAGTGTCAGTAACTTGATTCCCCATGACACTTCACAACACTATAAAATACTTATTGTATAATTATACTATTACAGGCCTCCCTCCACAGCCAGCTCATGTCAAAATAACATGTATATAGTACATTATTTTAAGATGTTTATATGTGTTTTATGATTGTTCATGGTTCAATAGGTTAAGGAAGCAGTATTGCATTATATTTCCCTACAATATATTGGGGCACCAAACATTCGCGATTTTTCAACATTCACGAGGCTCTTGATCCCCTAACCGTCGCGAATGTTGAGGGATACCTGTATTCTGCATAAGTAACACAGATAATTGCACAATAACACTAAAGAAAAGATAACTCACTGGAAATTGACTTGGCAAGGAAACTCAACACACTAAAATAAAACAATCTAGCTTTAACTTGAACAGCAAAATGAGTTTTCTTTTCTTTAAATATCAACAAATATTGCAACACATTAAAAGAATGAAATGCACAACTAATTAAAAGAATTCAATAATGGTTATGGCAAGAGCAACAATCTGATAAAACAATTCAGTAGAATTATTCACTGGCAATAAATGAAAGTAACTTTACTGCTTGAATCACTTAGAAAGTTCACTCTTAGGAAATGACACGTTACTTGAGCAAATAAACACAACAAAATTGATGAAACAAAAATTGAATACTGGGGAATTTAATTTACACAAAATCAATTTCAGGAATTATCAATAGTCAATAATTGCACTGGGGAAAAATTTTGCAACACAAGAAATAAGATATTACGAATTAATTAGTTTGAACACTCTTACTCTTAATTGCAAGCAAAACAAGGTAACTCAATAAAATAATTACTGGAACAATTTACTAAAAATACTGACTCTAAACAAATGAAAACAAATGAAAAATTAATGACAATAAAATGGTTTTAACACTTACATAAGCTGGAAGATACTCATCAAAGGCACAGAACAGATAACTTACTGCTTACGCAAAGTCATGCTCTTGTTGACTATAAATAAGTAATTATTGTAGCAAAATAATATCTTCAGTAAATTATTTCTCTAGTCTGCAAAAGTAATTCACATTAGCACTATACAAAAAAAAGAACAAGTACACAAAACAATATTGGGTGCAATGGGATAATTACTGACTGCAACACATAAGAATTAGCAGGGAATATTACTGGTAAAAGGTTAAAAATTGCTTGGAGGAGAAAACAATATATAGTTACTGGGGCAAGCAAAATTAATTAATTACACAATTAAAACATTAACAAACAAGGGTAAATGACTAAAAAATAACTCTGGGATAGTACACTTGGTGAAACACAACAATTAACAAGAGATAGAAAATTCAACAACACGTGGACAATGCTGGGGAAAAATTAAAATCTTTTAAAATTACTACTTGCTGGAATATTGGAACAGTAGATTACTTTAACAAAACTGTACATACTGCAAACTTGGTAACACAACGAAACTCACAGAAATTATAATGCAATAATTAACAAGAGACAACACTAGTGAAATAAAAAATTAATGCAAATAATTAATTTAACACAGAACACTTCCCAGGATAACTCAAAGTTTCTGTAACTGGCAAAAATGTCTCAACACACGAAATTGTCTATAGATTATCTGAAAAATAAAACAACACTAATTGTCTCTAGGGTGGAAATCTTGACTGCAGCGTGGTGTAGTGGTGGTGGTGGTGGTTTATGGTGGTCTGGTCCACTCGCGCAGATATCTAGGAGTAATGTGCATAAACCGATGAACTAAAGTTGGCACAACAGTTCAGAAGAAACACACTCAGGACGCTCGACCCGGTTCGTAGCCAATAAACTGCTTGCAGGACCCAGTTAAGGGTGAAATAATCCACACTTAATGCTTTGTGTGGGTGGAGACACGTGGTTAATGGCGCCTGCCTTAGCGTGGGTGGTGGTGGGGGGCTGGGTGGAGTAGGCCTACACCGCTTTCCGCGTGCCTGTGGCTTACGCCGTTTACAAAAACACACGTGAGTTAACCCAGGGTGGCTTGAATAACCCAGGATACCACAGGGATGGTATTGTACTCAGAACAGCAATACACTGGAGTACAAGGGCGGTAAGATGCGTGAACTGAACTCACGTGGCTTACTTCTCAGACAGCAGAGTGGCTTGCTGGCTTAGTAGAATATTTTCACACAGATTGACTGGCTTGGAGTCTTGTAACAAATTAGCACAGCAAGGTAGAAGCTGGCTTAAGCCTAGGCTGACGTAACTGGTGGTGGCTTACTGGCTGGATATGGTACTCTTCCCTCACAAACTGGCTTACTCGTTCAGAATTTGCAAAACCCGGGTCAACCCCTCGTAGGTTTTAACAAATTAACACTTAGCTGACCAGGAGATACTATAGATATTGTAGACTTCTTGGATGTAGTAGCTGGTAGCGTGGTATCTGGAGGCTGTTTGCTTGCTTGTCGTCGTCTATCTCTCTATAACAGCATAATCGATAAAAATTATGGCACACCGCTGCACACCACTTGTCGTGTGGGTCTTGGGAGAGATATATAGGTTGTCAAAGACACTCCTTGTAGGATGGTTACGGTATATTTACAGTATGTGAAGGAGGGAGCCCAGCCACCGTCCGTCCAGCTTCTAGGTCTATCACTTGTGAGAGGGTACGCCTATGCGTGGCTATGCACATGCGCTGAGCCTCTGACGTCAGCGGGTATCGTGACGTCACACGCAAAGGGACCAGCTGTATAGCTAGGATGAACGCTGGTACACTACACAAGTGTACATATGATACTGACACGAATCTGAGCCCTGGCTTTGTCTGTAGATGCTTTACTCTCCCATTACATTGTTAAATGCTCCAAACTTCAGAACACCCGTGACTTAACCTGATTCCTTTCCCCTTCTCTCTCTTCCCCCTTTCCTCTTTCTTCTTTCTCCTCTGGGTTTTCTTTCTTTTGCCTTGTATTTGTCCTTTATTATTTTTTCCCCCTCTGTGTTCTTGCCCCTACCCAATGTGGGCCACCAGCTCCTTGCAGTGCTCCTCTTTCCTAGAATATGACTGACTCCACGACTACTACTACTACTACTACCACTACTACTTTCACTATTACTCTTCCACCACTTTCTTGTTCCCACCCCTGTCTGATGGCCTCTATATATACCCCCTCCTACTCCTTCTTTTTGTTAGTGTGACTTTGTAAATGATCCAAGTCGGACCGAAACGTCATTGTAAGCTCTTCTCTTCTATGTGTGGGTTGTGTGTGTAAGCTGGGAGGCAGATGAACAATCTTGGGCCCCTGACACTTATTGTGTTGTCTCTCAACGTGCTAGTGGCACCCCTGCTTTTCAATGGGGGATGTTGCATCATATGCTGAGTCTTTTGCTTTCGTAGGGAGTCATTTTCGTGTGCAAATTTGGTACTAATCCCTCTAGGAGTTTCCAAGTGTATATAATAA
>WNWK01008702.1:0-82461 GCA_009830355.1 Cherax destructor
CGCTACAGCTGGATGCCCAGCCGAGAGAGAGCCTCGATCACTAGCAGCCAACAATGCCCACAACCCAGCAAACCGCCCGACGGGATCACCATCTATCCTTGGAAGAATGGCAAGCTCTTAGCATGGGATTATACCTGCGTGTCGACACTGGCTGACACCTACATCCATCACAGTGTTGGGCGACAGGGAGGAGCTGCTGACCACAGAGAGGAGTACAAGATCGGCAAGTACAGGGACATAAGCCAACAGTATAAATTTGTCCCAGTGGGATCGGAGACCTTGGGAGCGTGGGGAAAAATGCAACACGTTTCCTTAAAGAGCTGGGTTCCAGACTCATCGACACCACCAGGGATCCAAGGGCAGCCACGTTCATGTTCCAGCGTCTCAGCGTGGCCATCCAGAGGGAAACGCATGCTGCATACTCGGCTCGCGTCCGGCTTCGGAGGAGCTGGAGGAGATTCATAATCTTTGACATATTGTACCATTGTATTCATGTTCATGTTTGTGTATTTTATAAATGTATTCTGTCTATTAATAAAGCATTTATATATATATATATATATATATATATATATATATATATATATATATATATATATATATATATATATATATATATATATAGCAATAAAACCACGAAACAAGTGGTTTTGAATCATTTACCAAACTGCGGCAGGGTTCGACCCACGATACATTGTCCCGCCTCAAGAGACAACATAATGTACATGTCGCCTTATCCACTCAGCTATCGATCCTACAAAGATCACGCATCCAGCAGAGCTAGGTGTTGTTCGTGATCCAAGGACACTCCTGGCAGTGGTATGCTCAAGGATTAATTTCAGCTTCCTCTTGTTTGAATACCCGCCTCCACAAGCAGTCTATATAGCAATGAAACCACGAAACAAGTGGTTTTGAATCATTTACCAAACTGCGGCAGGCCAGGGTTCGATCCCACGACACATTGTCCCGCCTCAAGAGACAACATAATGTACACGTCACCTTATCCACTCTGCTATCGATCTTACAAAGATCACGCATCCAGCAGAGCTAGGTGTTGTTCGTGATCCGAGGACATTCGTGGCAGTGGTATGCTCAAGGGGTAGTATATAGGTAGAGTCGTAGACAGGTGCAGTAGTAGACAGGTGCAGTAGTATAGAAGTGCAGTAGAAGATAAGAATCGAGGAACACTGCAACAGGCCTACTGGCCCATACTAGGCAGATCCTTCTCGAAACCAACTATTCCCACCTACCCAACTGTGGAACACCTTCCCAGAGTCATCCAAGAATTTGCTTAAATATTTCAGGTACTAATCAAACCCATTCATACAAGATTATTATTAAGTAAAAGGACACAAATGCAACTAATGTGACATTTTATTGTGGCAACGTTTCGCTCTCCAGGAGCTTTGTCAAGCCGTTACAAACAATACATGGACACAGAGGGTATACATAGGCTCAGAGTGAGGTGTAATACTAGTGGTGGCAAGAATCCTCCTGAAAACAGTAAACCCTACCATCACAGTCTCTCCTGCTAATACTACACAAGCACATCGTAGATGACCTGTTCTTAGCTCAGTGAAGAAGTGTCTTGTGTACTCTCTGTGGACTGAACCATCTTTGCTGTGCTTCCGTTATTAGCTACCTGAGATTGGATGATGGTTTCCCTCGACTACGAGCAGCTATATCTCCAAATGAAGGCGGAATTAACGGAAGCTAGAAGAGAGATTCAACGTTTGAAGGGTATATGCAAGGATTATCCCCGGAACAATGTCGCCGATGATCAGACCAACAAATGGATGCTAGTCGAATCTGAAGGGACAAAGCTGAAGTTGAAGAAGGTCCAGGAGACTGCTGTGAAAACCAGCAACTCTTTCTCCTTGTTATCAGACGAATGTGAAGACATCCCAGCGAAGACCATCTCTACAAAGACCGTCGAGAACGTCATGCACACCGCCAGTCGAGGTAAGAACATTGTTTTAGTTGGGGATAGTCAGATTAAGTTTATGGATAGGGAATTTTGTCTTAAGGATAGGAATAGGAGGCAGAGGGTGTGTTATCCTGGGGCTGGGATGAAGGATATTGTTAGCCGTCTGGACGACATCATGAGAGGTAATGGGAGCAATCCTATTATCTGTCTCAGTGCTGGAGGCAACGATGTTGGCAGACGTAGGAGTGAAGAGCTGATTTAGGAAGAAGGGTGGGAACCCTGTCATATGTGGTATTTTGCCAAGGAGAGGAGTTGGAAATGAATGGTTGTCCAGGGCAATTGGTGTCAATTGCTGGCTGGACAAATACTGTAAGGAAAATGCAGTAACATTCATTGACAACTGGGACCTCTTCTATGGCAGAAATGACATGTATGCCAGGGATGGGGTTCACTTATCTAGGTCTGGGGTGGGGGCACTGGCAACTGCAGTGGAGGGAGCTGTTAGGGCTTTAAACTAGAAAAAGTTAGTGGTATGGGTTATGGGGGGAAAACAGTTAAGTCCCAGTGTAGTAATGTTATAAATTCTAGGGGAACTAGTAATAGGCAGAATAAGGTGGATATTGGAAAGCCAGTGGCACTAGGTGACAAGGACAGTAATAGGTATAAGGGAAAAACAGAAATGAGCAGGAAGGGTAAAGAGAAAGGAGGGTATTTAAATGTATATTACACCAATAGTCGTAGTGCTAGGAATAAGATGGACGAGTTGAGAGTAGTTGCAAGTACAGGTAATATTGATGTTTTTGCAATAACTGAAACATGGTTTAATATGAAAAATCGGGACTTGCCTGCCGAATGTCACATTCAGGGTTTTAAATTGTTCCAAGTAGACAGAAGTATCGGGAAGGGGGGTGGGGTGGCACTCTATGTCCGTGATCATTTAAATTGTTGTATAAAAATGGGTATAAAGTCTGAATTAACACATACAGAGTCTGTCTGGATAGAATTTTCAGAGAGGCATGAAAAATTGATTTTAGGTGTGATATACCGTCCCCCAAACTTAGATAGGGACCAAGGGAGACTACTATGGGAGGAAATTGTTAAGGCCACAATGCACGATAACGTAGTTATTCTGGGTGACTTCAACTTTAGTCCAATTGATTGGAATTTTTTGACTGGGAATTTAGAATCTAACGATTTCTTAGAAGTAGTTCAAGATTGTTTTTGAAGCAGTTTGTGACAGAACCTACAAGGGGAAATAATCTGCTTGACTTAGTTCTGGCAAACAAGGAAACCCTTGTTAATAATTTAGAAATTACAGAGGAACTCGGCGCAAGCGACCACAAATCAATTACCTTTGGCATTGAATGGAAGTTTCATAGTAGGAATAACTCAGTAACGGTCCCAGATTTTCGCTTAGCAGATTACAATGGACTTAGAGAACACTTATCATCTGTGGACTGGGGTAATGAAGAGAGCTATCAATATGACAGTTTTCTGAACACTATACATGCTGCCCAAAGAACATTTATCCCATATAAAGAAATTAGATCGAATAGAAATGACCCAAAATGGATGAATAATAGGCTCAAATATCTTTTGGGGCAGAAGAGAGGAATTTGTAGGCGTATCAAAGAAGGTGAGGGTCATCTTACGAATCAGTATATTGACATTAAGAGGGACGTTAAAGAGGGGATAAGAAGGGCTAGGCGGGACTGCGGGATTAGGGTTGCTAGGGATTCGAAGGCTGACCCAAAAGGTTTTTTCCAGGTGTATAGAACAAATGTTAGAGATAAGATAGGTCCCCTTAAAAATAATTATGGGTATCTTACTGACAAAGAGAATGAAATGTGCTCTATTTTTAATAATTATTTTCTCTCGGTTTTCACTCAGGAAGACACTAATAATATCCCAAGAATTAGGTATTTTAGTGGGCCTGAAGAAGATAAATTATGTAGTATCACAGTCACTAGCGAAATGGTTATCAAACAGATAGACCGTTTGAAGCAAAATAAATCGCCAGGCCCTGATGAGCTTTTTTTCAAGGGTTCTTAAGGAATGCAAAATTGAACTCTGTGAACCCTTAACTAACATTTTTAACGTATCTCTTCAAACAGGTGTAGTGTCTGATACGTGGAAGATAGCTAATGTAATTCCTATTTTAAAGCAGGGGACAAGTCGTTACCATCAAATTACCGCCCAATAAGTCTAACTTCAATTGTAGGCAAATTATTAGAGTCGATTATAGCTGATAACATAAGAAGCCATCTCGATAGGCATAATTTGATTAATGATACTCAACATGGATTCACCAGGGGCCGTTCCTGCCTAACTAATTTATTAACTTTTTCAGTAAGGCTTTTGAGGCAGTTGATCATGATAAAGAATTCGATATTGTTTATTTGGATTTTAGTAAGGCTTTTGATAGAGTACCACATCAGAGACTGTTAAAGAAAGTGGCTGCTCACGGCATTGGAGGAAAAGTGTTTTCATGGATCGAGTCATGGCTCACCAATAGGAAGCAGAGGGTGTGCATTAATGGGGTTAAATCTGAGTGGGGATCTGTAACAAGTGGCGTTCCACAGGGATCGGTTTTGGGCCCGTTTTGTTTATAATATATATAAATGACCTTGACGAGGGAATTACTAGTGATATGAGCAAATTCGCTGATGACACGAAGATAGGTAGGATAATCGATTCAGACGTAGATGTCACGGAACTTCAGGAGGATTTAGACAAACTCAATTCCTGGTCAGAAAAATGGCAGATGCAGTTCAATGTAGATAAATGCAAAGTTCTAAAGCTCGGAATGTTCATAACCCTAGCACCTACCAGCTTAATAATGTTGAACTCAGCCGTACAGAATGCGAAAAGGATCTGGGGGTTATGGTAAGCAGCAACCTCAAACCAAGTCAGCAATGCCTAAGCGTAAGAAATAAAGCAAATAGATTACTGGGATTTATATCAAGAAGTGTAAGCAACAGAAGTCCAGCGGTTATATTACAGCTTTATACATCATTAGTAAGGCCTCACCTGGATTATGCAGCTCAGTTCTGGTCTCCATTTTACAGAATGGATATAAATTCGTTAGAAAACATTCAGCGACGAATGACAAAGTTATTTCATAGCATTAGAAATCTTCCGTATGAAGAAAGATTGAAGACCCTTAAATTACATTCACTTGTAAGACGAAGAATTAGGGGAGACATGATCGAGGTATATATATATACCCATAATTATTTTTAAGGGGACCTATCTTATCTCTAACTTTTGTTCTATACACCTGGAAAAAACTTTTTGGGTTAGTTTTCGAATCCCTAGCAACTTTAATTTCGTAGTCCCGCTTAGCTTTTCTTATCCCCTTTTTAACGTCCCTCTTAATGTCAATATACTGATTCGTAAGATGACCCTCACCTCTTCTGATACGCCTATAAATTCCTTTCTTCTGCCCTAAAATATATTTGAGCCTATTATTCATCCATTTTGGGTCATTTCTATTCGATCTAATTTCTTTATATGGGATAAATGTTCTTTGGGCAGCATGTATAGTTATAAATTAGACACATATGCAACACTTGGGTATATTTATTGAGGAAACGTTTCGCCACACAGTGGCTTCATCAGTCCAATACAAAGTAGAAAGGTGTAAGGAGAGGAGGAGTTTGAGGTTATCAGTCCCTCGGCCTGGAGTCGATGTGTTCAGTCCATCAATCTTGTTAGAAGTGTAGCACAAGGCCGTAGAGGTGGCTTATATGCTGTAATCAGGTGAGGTGAAGCAGGAGGAGGCGGGGTCATAGTAGTACCATCCACTATTCTAAGTAGGTCTTCGTCCAAAGGTTGGACAAGTGTCCAACCTGGTTTTCGAACAGAGTTGTAGATGCGTGGAACAATCTTCCGAGTACTGTGATAGATTCTAGGACCTTGGGTGGCTTTAAAAAGAGATTGGACAAATATATGAGTGGGAGGGGATGGGTTTGATTAGTGTCGTGAGTACAGGAGTAAATTCTTAGGTAGTGGTGGTTTTGATAAGGACCTGCCTTGTATGGGCCAGTAGGCCTTCTGCAGTGTTCCTCCATTCTTATGTTCTTATGTTCTTATATCACACCTAAAATCAATTTTTCATGCCCCTCTGAAAATTCTATCCAGACAGACTCTGTATGTGTTAATTCAGACTTTATACCCATTTTTATACAACAATTTAAATGATCACGGACATGGAGTGCCACCCCACCCCCCTTCCCGATACTTCTGTCTACTTGGAACAATTTAACCTATTTTTATACTACCCAAGTAATTGCTTTTATCACCTTTTACTCATGTGCAAGTTGATTGTTCTACCTTATTGTATTACTACTACAACTTATATCACTTCTACTTCTACCACCACTAGTATTACACCTCACTCTGACCCTATGTATACCCTGTGTCCATGTATCGTTTGTAGAGGCTTGACAAAGCTCCTGGAGAGCGAAACGTTGCCACAATAAAATGTCACATTTGCATTTGTGTCCTTTTACTTAACATATTGTCGGTAATTCTACCAATATTAATACATACAAGATTATTATTAGCTCGCCATACAAGAACGTGTATACTTACCATCATAGCAAGGAAGATGTTGCATCAGACTGGAGAGTTTCTGCTTTATCAGCTTGCTCAGTATTTTCTCTTTAGCGTAATCTCAACCTTTCTTGATCTCATCCTCGGGTGTAGTCTCAGTATTATGTCTGGATTCAGCTTTGAGCTTAGTCCCAGTCTCAGGTGACGTCTTCATCATGGCAGCGGGCTCAGCCAATGTACTTTTCTCTGCGAAATTATTCAGAGCAAGAAGAGACAAGAGCCAAAGCTTGAAGAGTCTTGCGGCCATGGCTCCCTGCAGTCCTGGGTTGATTTTTTTAATTAGGATAAACTAAATTGGTTAGGTTTTGTTGCAACAGTGGAAATGATTAAGAAAAAATAAACACATAATCAGTATAATGTGATCCTTTATTGACAACGTTTCGCCCACACAGCGGCTTTATCAGGTGAAAGGTACGTGATAATTTATAGGATGGAGTCAGGTGGAGTATGCTGGGTAGGTTGGACCTGAACCTGCATGTGACAATCTTCCGAGTAGGGTGATAGAGGACCTTGGACAAGTTTTGAGTAGACCTTCTGCAGTGTTCCTTCCTTCTTATGTTCTTGTGTGGGATAACGATGAAGACGTTTCTTGGCAAGGATTCAGCCATGTTACAAAAGCCGTTGTTTTGGTTGAAGTTGTTAGATATACAGATAAGTGATGATTCCAGGATTCTGCGGTATTGAGTGTTGTCTTCTATGGCGATAAGTTTTGCATTTCTGTAGTTGATTAAATGGTTGTGTGAATTTCGGTGTTGAACACAGGCATTCCTGAAATCGTCCGATCTGCCTGCGTACCGGTGTTCTGAAATACGTGTTTGGAGGTCTCTGAATGTTTCACACAAACATTTAATCAATACAGAAACGCAAGACTTATCGCCAGAGAAGACAACACTCAATCCTGGAATCATCACTTATCTGTATATCCAACAACTTCAACCAGAACAACGGCTTCTGTAACATGGCTGAATCCCTTGCCAAGAAACTTCTTCATCGTTATCCCACATAAGAACATAAGAGTGGAGGAACACTGCAGAAGGTCTACTCATATACTTGTCCAAGGTCCTCTATCACCCTACTCGGAAGATTGTCCCATGCAGGTTCAGGTCCAACCTACCCAGCATACTCCACCTGACTCCATTCTACCAATACTCACGAACCTTTCACCCAGGTAGATCTGTTTGTGACTTGATAAAGCCCACTGTGTGGGCGAAACGTTGTCAATAAAGAATCACATTTTACTGCTTATGTGTTTATTTTCCCATTGTGTCGGTATTTTATACCATTTACTTCCGGCAATGATTAATCCAAATATAATAATAATAATAATAATAATAATAATAATAATAATAATAATAATAATAATAATAATAATAATAATAATAATAATAATAATAAGAAGAAGAAGAAGAAGAAGAAGAAGAAGAAGAAGAAGAAGAAGAAGAAGAATAAGAAGAAGAAGAAGAAGAAGAAGAAGAAGAAGAAGAAGAAGAAGAAGAAGAAGAGGAAGAAGAAGAAGAAAATAAGAAAAAGAATAATAATAACTACGTTTCTAGTTATATATTTTCTACTTAAACCTAATGTAAACCGTAATAAACATTTGTTAGTGAATAACAGAAGAACAGATGAGGACTCGAAGTGTGGTGTTGCGTGTTGCGTTGTACCATTCGTCCACGGAAATTACGATTGGATGATTTACAACAAGCCCATCTATGGAAAGGTTACACCAGCCACCTCCAAGTACAAAGCTACGGTACCATCCCACCCCCCATAACTTTCTTGGTACATCTATTCACAGAAACGTTGGTTGTAAACTCTCCCTATTGTAACACGCATTGCTGAATGATGTAGTGCTGAGTCTGCACCACACATTGCCCATGGTTCGAGTCCCCGTTCATTTATCAGTTTATTTATTCATTGTCATTCATTACGACGTATCTTAGATTTATAGAATATATTACGTTTGGCAAGCTAAGAGTATATTACATTTTATTCGACGTATGTCACACACCCATATAGGCATGCATCACGACCAGTGAACCAGGTGCTAAGGGTTTAAAGAAAAAAGGCGCCCCCGTCGTTATAACAGTACCTTGGTTCACCCAGCCAATAAAAGGGAATCCCCCCAAAGCGGAAGCGATGTGGTCCCTCGTAAAATAACTTTGTCAGATTTTACCTTCACTGCTGGTCGATCACGGTTCACGCCCCGGCTTGCATTTGCCTCTTAAAACCCGGATTTTTGCTTTTCCTCATTGTACAAGCCATGTAAATCGTACATAATTTTATAATCCCCCGAAAGCTAGCTTGTTTTGGTGAAGGAAATATAACCAGTTATTTCTGCCCTTTTTTCGTTCCCAAGTGGAAATCGATTACAGCAAGGTGTGGGGGTTCTCCCCCCAAAAAAGTTATGAAAAAAAAATGTATAAATAAACTGGGGGGGGTGTGTATAAAAAAATTAATTTTGAAGTTGATGCCCCATATCAATGTTTACTGGGAAAATATTAAATTAGCAGAAGGGAAAACAGAAGGGGACTTGCCAAAAAAGGCCAAGGTTTGTGTCCCAGTAGGTTTCAGTAAGATAGTCAAATTTTTTAAATTTTGTACATGGAAACCATGTGTTTTAGGGGCAACGTTTTTTTTCTGCAGAGGTTTGTCCCAAGGGGAAGAGAGAGAGAGAGAGAGAGAGAAAAGAGAGAGAGAGAGAGAGAGAGAGGGAAATTTTTTTTAAACCATGGTAGGATTGTGGTGTTAATTTAAATGGATAAAAAAAAGATGATTGTATGTTATAATGAAAAGGCGGAGGTGCTGGCTCTAAGTAAAAAAAACCCCGAAGTGGGTAGGAGAGTTTCATGGGAGAAATAAATGAGAATGGTGGGGCCAAAAAGTTAGACAAGGAAGGAGTATCAAATTGTTAAAGGGTTTTAATTTTATAAGGGAAAAAGGAAAAAAAAAAGGGAAAAAGGATTATGTGGAGAAAAAAGGTTGGGTCTGAAAAGGGGTTATTAAGTTTTATGCACCTAAAAAGAGAAAAATGGAGGAGAGAGAGAGATTTTGGAAATTTGTAATGCATGGGGAGTCTTGAGCCAAGGAGAAATTTTGTGGTTGGATTTAAATTTAAAGAAAAAGTTATGGAGGGAAAATGGTAAATTTGGGGTGCCAGGGGTAAAAAAAAAGGATAAATAAAAAAAAAGGGGGGGCCGGAAGGGAAGCTAGGGGGGCACACCCGGGGGCCTCCAGAAGATGAGATAAAAAAAATTTTAAAAAAAAAAAAAAAATTATTTTTAAAAAAAAAACACAAATTATTGGTTAAATCTGTGTGAGTAAATTAAATTTACTGGTAAAGGGGATTAGCTTTCCGAGGCACAGAGGGAAAAGACTGGGATAGGAAACCCTTTTTAGAGTATGATCCATTTTTTTCAGCTGACATCAAATGCTCGAATAGAGGACGAGGTCCCGTTGTTCTCATCCACACTATGTGAAGAGATCATTGGAAGATGGAAAAATGTTAAAAAATTTGGGGAGAAAGAATAAAGAAATCAAAAAATTATTATTTTTGTTAACCCAAGAAGACCACATTGCGAAAATTTGGGCACACGCTATATGGAAGGCATATTGCCAAGGAAAAAGGTTTTGACATTCAGGGGTAAGGGGGGCCCCTGGTGGGGGTTTGGCCAAGCACTGATTTTGGGAAAGTCATAACTTTGATATAAAAAAATTTTAGAGGGCAGGATATGATAATTTGCTTGAGCGATAAACCAAAGAAGCAAGTCCTTATCAAAGAAAGAAACCATTTCAGAGTTTGTTTTGGGAATTCTCTTAATTTTAGTTGGAAAAAGAGCCATTACATGCCCCCAGCTCTTACACTTTGATTTCTTTCAGCAACTGATGTTTTTTCAGATCACATCACGCCCTAATACCCCAAAGACAAATTAAAGCGGATAAAAAAATGTACGGCCAAACCACTTGGAAATGGGTTTTGCAGAGCTGATGCAAGAAAACCATTGTCAAACAGAGAGAAAAGGGCTTTAAGACATCTTACCATTTTAAAAAAACAAGACTGTGGGCCGAAAAAGGTTAAATTAGAAACGAGTTTATGCTTAATTCTGGGGAAAGAATTTTGGAAATTTAAGAAAAATCACGTTTTTCTGCCAAAACGGTTCCAGTACTGCAATAAAAGCACTTAATCTTTGAAAAATTTATTGAAAAAAGAGACACATTCGATGAATATGGAGGTGGGGAACAGACTGTTCAAAAAAAGATATACGAAATTCGTCAAAATTTGTACAGAATTCTTACCGATTGCCAATTTACTAATCTCAGGGCAGGTATCGCTATGATACGTGAATATCACTTTGAACTCTTTTGGTGCAGCCAATCTTGCGATATCAAAGACAGACCTAGAACAAAGTCTTGAAGATGAGTTTAACATTATTTGCCTTTGAAACAACATGCAAGACTACAATGACAGTCCCCTAAACAACTCTATTTTTAAAAATTTTTCAAAAAATAATTTAATGGAAACTTTTCGGGATTTGAGATCATGTTGAATTTTATGATTGATGGTGTCGAAATTTTAGAGGGAAACGAACTTTTTTCCCAAAATGAAAATAATCAAGAACAATAAGAACAAAAGTCAAAGTCGTCTCTCCGCTTTGTTCATGTGAATCTTTCTTTTATTGAAAAGGCAAAAGATTCAGAGTATGTTTTATTTTTTTATATTTTTTTTTAATAGTGAAAAAAATATAACCCCTTTTAAAAACTTGTCTTATTTTTTTAGATTTTATCTTTCTGGTTTCCTGGGTGTGGTATGCTGGGTGGTATCCTGGTGGTATCCTGGGTGTGGTATCCTGGGGGGTGGTGGTTTCGGGAAAAAAACGTTTGATTTATAAAAAAAAATTCCCACTGAATATGGTCCCCCCAAAATGAGGCCCCTAAACCCTTAATCCGCCCTGTATACAAGATATGATATGGCACGTAATGAAAGTGTTTGTTAGATTATGTATTGGGGAAAAAAGGTTGATGGAGGCTTCAGGATGATTTTATAGAGGGGAAATATATGGGGTCATTTTTTTTGTAGCTACAGTTGGTAAGCGGTAGAGGGGGAAAAAAAGGGAAAAAGACAACAGATGGGAGAAGTGAAATTTATAAACAAGGGGGGGAATTGGAGATAAAAGAAAAATATTGGAAAAAGGTGGGCTAGTAATATTGGAGGGGGGGAAGGGGGGGGAAGGGGGAGGAAAATTAAAAAACAGTATTAGAATGTGGGGGAAGTTTGTGGCCATAAAAAGGTGAGTGCAGGAGGGAAGTGTAAGTTTTTCAGGTTAACACAAATACAGTTACATAGAATTATACATAGCAGCATATTTGGGGAATGATGAGGTAAAGGGTGTGATAAAAGAGAAGATATCTTATGAGAGGTTTTTACAAAGCAGAAGTGATATAAGAAGGGCAGGGTATATGCAGAATAAAAGAAAGGTGAAGAGAGTGGTGATAAAGCACAAAAGGAGAGCAAATGATAGAGTGGGAGAGGCACTCTCAAGATATTTTGCTGAGAATAAGAATTTTTTTTTTTTGAGTGAGATAAAAAGGTTAAGAAAGTCTAAAGAACGAGTGGATTTGTCAGTCAAAAACAGAGTAGGGGAGTTAGATGGGGAGCTGGAGGTATTGGGTAGATGGCGGGAATATTTTAAGAAACTTTTAAATGCCGATGAAGAAAGGGAGGTAGTAATTGCATGCACTGGCCAGGGAGGTATAACATCGTTTAGGAGTGAAGAAGAGCAGGATGTGAGTGTGGGGGAGGTGCGTGAGGCATTACGTAGAATGAAAGGGGGTAAAGCAGCTGGAACTGCCAGTGTCATGAAAGAAATGTTAAAAGCAGGGGGGGATATAGAGTTGGAAAGGTTGGTATTTTTGTTTAATAAATTGTTGGAAAGTAGGAAAGGCACCTAGGGATTGGCAGAGAGCGTGTATAGTTCCTTTATATAAAGGGAAGGAAGACAAAAGAGATTGTAAAAATTATATGGGAATAAGGTTACTGAGTATATCAGGCAAAGTTTACGGTAGGGTTATTATTGAAAGAATTAGAGATAAGACAGAGAGTAGGATTGCAGATGAGCAAGGAGGCTTTAGAATGTGTAGGGGATGTGTAAATCAAGTGTTTACATTTAAGCATATATGTGAACACTATTTAGATAAAGGTAGGGAAGTTTTCATTGTATTTATTGACTTAGAAAAGGCATATGATAGAGTGGATAGGGGAGCAATGTGGCAGATGTTGCAAGTGCATGGAACAGGTAGTAAGTTACAAAATGCTATAAAAAGTTGTTATAAGGATAATGAGGCTCAGGTTAGGGTGTGTAGGAGAGAGGGAAATTACTTCCCGGTAAAAGTATGTCTTAGACAGGGATGTGTAATGTCATCATGATTGTTTAACATATAGATGGGGTTGTAAAAAAAATAAATGTTAGGGTGTTATGGAGAGAGGGTTGGGATTAAATTATGGGGAATCAAATACAAAATGTGAGTTGACAGAGTTACTTTTTGCTGATGATACTGTCTATACTTTTGGGAGATTCTAAAGAGAAGTTTCAAAGGTTAGTGGACGAGTTTGGGAGGGTGTGTAAAGGAAGGAAGTTGAAAGTGAACATAGATGAGAGTAAGGTGATGAGGGTATCAAACGATTTAGGGAAAGAAAAAATGGGTATCACATTGGTGGGAGGGAGGTCCAACTCACACCCACCCACACCCACTCATGTATTTATCTAACCTATTTTTAAAACTACACAACGTCCCAGCATCTATGACGGTATTCGGGAGTTTGTTCCACTCATCCACAACTCACTAGTGCTTTCCTATATCCTTCCTGAATCTGAATTTTTCCAACTTTAAACCATTGCTGCGAGTCCTGTCTTGGCTGGATATTTTCAGCACGCTATTTACATACCCTTTATTTATTCATGTTTTCCATTTATACACCTCAATCATATCCCCCCTAATTCGACGCCTTTCTAGAGAGTGCAGATTCAAGGCCCCCAGTCTATCTTCATAGGGAATATTTCTAATACATGGGATCAGCTTTGTCATCCTCCTTTGTACGTTTTCCAGTGCATTTATATCCATTCTGTAATACGGTGACCAGAACTGTGCAGCATAATCTAAATGAGGCCTAACCAAAGATATATAGAGTTGAAGAACAGCCTCAGGACTTCTATTATTTATACTTCTTGATATGAAGCCAAGGATTCTGTTAGCTTTATTGCGAACACTTATGCACTGTTGTCTTGGTTTCAGATTACTACTAACCAGAACTCCTAAATCCTTCTCGCAATCGCAAGTATTAAGATCTACATTATTCAGTTTATATGTGGCATGGTTATTGTCCTGCCCAACATTTAGAACTTTGCATTTGTCTACATTAAACTGCATCTGCCACTTCTCCGACCACTGCATCAGTCTATTCAAATAATCCTGGAGTGCTCTAATGTCCTCATTAGAATGAATTAGACGGCCTATTTTGGTGTAATAAGCAAATTTGCTTATGTTGCTATTTATTCCCTCATCTATGTCGTTTATGTAAATTGTAAACAACAGGGGGCCAAAAACTGACCCCTGTGGAACACCGCTTGAGACGTGCCCCCATTCTGATTTCTCCCCATTTATGCAAACTCTATGCCGCCTATTTGTCAACCATGCCTCTACCCAGGAAAAAAATTATCCTCCTATTCCGTGTGCCTTAAGTTTCCTCAGTAGCCTCTGATGTGGAACTTTATCGAAAGCCTTACTGAAGTCCATATACACAATATCATATTCATTAGCATGATCTACCTCCTCAAACACCTTAGTGAAAAAAGTTAGTAAATTCCTAAGACAGGAACACCCCTTAGTAAAACCGTGTTGAGATTCATTAATCAATTTATGCTTTTCAAGATGTCTACGAATTGCCTCGCCAATTATTGATTCCATAAATTTATCAACTATGGAGGTAAGGCTTATTGGTCTATAGTTCGAAGCTAAGGACCTGTCACCTGCCTTGTAAATAGGTATTACATTTGCCCTTTTCCACTTGTCTGGCACTATGCCAGTTTGTAGTGATATATTGAAAAGATTTGCCAAAGGTTTGCTAAGTTCCTCTTTACATTCCTTTAAAACTCTTGCAAACAGTTCATCAGGGCCTGGGGATTTGTTAGGTTTAAATTTCTCTATTTGTCTGAGGACCATGTCATTAGTTACCCCAATCGAGCATAGTCTATTATCTTCCTGTTCTACATAATTTATTATTTCTGGAATTCCGCTAGTATCTTCCTGAGTAAAAACTGAGAGGAAGTAAGTGTTGGCGAAACGTTTCTTCAATAAGATTCCTATATGTTGCATAAAAGCGATTACAGTCTTTCTTCTACTGTTGGACTACACTTCTCCTTCTGATGGTATGGTACAGAACTCTTCTCCAGGCTGAGGGACTAAGGTTACCCCTACGCATCTGTTTCTGAACTCATCGAAATCTTAGAACAGATAGTAAAAGACTCTCGTATTAACTACAAACGAACGTATATAAAATTGATCCCCACATCAACATTCAACTACATCAAGAATGCAGACGACGACTCCACTATCACAAATCACTAAGAAGTCTCACCAACAGGAAAGCCTGCTATTCCTGTTCTCAAGTCTGCCCCACGATCGCCTTAGCTGCTGGGTTAAGCCCTGGCTCTATTTCTACGACTAAGAAGACTCCTCTGCAGCGCTATTCTTCGTCTGTACCGTCTTCTCCGCTCATCCCATTGGGATCTTGCCTGTATTTATTCATTCATTCGTTCTGTGTTTGAGCCAGACAGTGTCAAAAGCTTTTTCAACGTCTTTTGCAACCAGGGCTGTCCTGTTTCTTTGTTTTGTGTTTATGTGGATGTAGTTGAGAATGATGTTAATGACAGCCTGTGTAGATCTGTGAGTTCTGAATCCAAACTGGCCGTTAGAAAGAAGTGAGTTGTGTTCCAGGTATCTGCGAAGACGATGGTTGATGAGTTTTCCAAAGAGTTTACCTAATGTTTCAAGGAGGCTGATAGGGCGATAGTTTCTAGGGTCAGAGTGGTCTTTATTGGGTTTGGGAAGGAGGATAGCGGTAGCAGCTTTGAAGAGTGAAGGGAAGTAACCAGAAGCAAGGGAGGCATTGAGGAGGTTTGTGTAGGAAGTAATGATAGAGTCAGGAAGGTGTTTTAGGATAATATGGTTTAGGCCAGAGGCACCAGGAGCCTTGGGGGGAAGGTGTCTGAGGAGAGTTTTAATGTCTGTGTTGGTGAAAGGAGTGTCGAGTTCTTGGGAGGAGGTAAGGGAGTCCAGATGGATGTGGCTGTCTGGTGTTGTTTCGTGTGTGTGTGTAGTGTTCCAGTGTTCTATGTTCTGAATGTGTTGGATGGCACTAACTTTAACCTGCCTCTCACTACTCGTAAACTCCTCTGCAACTTCCTTGACGGCCGCACAATGAGAATCAAATTCCAAGGCTGCTACTCTGACTACTTCACACTAAATGCTGGAGTACCCCAGGGATCTGTCCTCTCCCCTACCCTCTACATTTTATACACTAACGACATTCCAACACCTGTATACCACAACTCCATCACACTAGCCTATGCAGACGACATTACACAACTCATCACTCACGCCAATATAGATACACTCTCACACAAAACACAGAATGAGGTCGACAGGATTGCCTTTTGGGAACAAAAATGGAGGATCAAAACCAATGCAGCTAAATCCAGCATTATATATTTTAACTATAGGAAACGTGATCCTCCATTACCTGTCGAGCTCAGAACAGCTGACACCCGCACCTACATCCCCATCACACAATCTGTCACAGTCCTTGGCATTAATCTTGACTACCTTCTTTGCTTAAACAGACACATTCACTCAAAGCATGCAGTAGCTAGCAAGGCCCTTGCGGGCCTCTACAAGCTGCAACATGCCTACCAACGCACCAAACTACACCTCTACAAATCCATAATACGTCCGCTGATAACTTACTCTCCTCTAGCCCTCTCTCTTGCAGCCAAAACAAACTTACTTAAACTGCAGCGTGTCCAGAACAAGGCTCTGCGCTGGGTGCTTGATGTCAGATGGGAGGACTTCGCCACAAGCGAGTCTCTCCATTCCCAGTTAGACATCCCTGCGCTGAATCTGTACTGGAAGTCGCTCAGTGACAGACAGATAGACAAACTTGAGACACGACATGACTACTGGACCTCTCTCCTTGACGAAGACATTCGTAGACCCACAAACCAACACAACCTTTTCTATTCCTTGTATGAACCTGCTCCTAACCCTATTTACAAATAACCTTTTGATTCTATGTCAGGTACCTTGAGCTGTTCGCCCCTCTGACCCACTTTCGCCTTAGCTGCTGGGTTAAGCCCTGGCTCAACTTCTACACTCCTCTCTAGCGCTAATCTTCGGCTGTCCCGTCCTCCCCGCTCACCCCACAGAAGTCTCACCAACAGGAAAGCCTGCTATTCCTGTTCTCAAGTCTGCCCCACGATCGCCTTAGCTGCTGGGTTAAGCCCTGGCTCTATTTCTACGACTAAGAAGACTCCTCTCCAGCGCTATTCTTCGTCTGTACCGTCTTCCCCGCTCATCCCATTGGGATCTTACCTGAACTTATTCGATTCGATTCGATGTTCCTTTTTGTTAGTATGACTTTGTAAATGGTCCAAGTCGGACCGAAACGTTGTCGTAAGCTCCTCTCTTCTATATGCGGGTTGTGTGTGTATTGTTCCAGTCACGGTATTGTGCCTTTTTTGTTATTAACATGACCAACTTTTCCAACTGTGCCAGGGATCGAACCACGGATTCTCAGTATGCAAACTGAAAAATTATGACTAACGAATGAGACTTATCATTGATGTGGTAAGTACTATTCGATAGCTATGATAAGTCTAATAGGACTATCATTCGTTAGCCATTATTTCTCAGCTTTCATTCTGAGAATCCGTAGTTCGATTCCCGGCACAGTTGGAATCGTTGGTCATGTTTCTTTACATTGTTGTTCCCGTTCTTCACGAGTACGGTGTTCTTCACGAGTACGGTGTTCTTCACGAGTACGGTGTTCTTCACGAGTACAGTGTTCTTCACACCAACTCCAAGGCTGAAAGACTGATTACCTTATCTTTTGTATATAGTTCTACTGTCTTCAAATTATGTCCTAGAATTTGTATTGATAAAGCCAATGGAGGGCGAAACGTCTACAATAAAGATGCCCAGATGTTGCACATGTGTCTAATTCATATCTTGTCGGTCTTGTATACCATTCATGAACAATGTCAACCTTGTTCATGTTTTCATAAAACAGTTTGCCTTGAATTTCCTAGACGATGTTTTAATTCACTCAAGAACTTCTAAATAAATTATTACCCTTGTTTAATTGTCCAATAAGAGAATGAAAAATGTTTGGGTCCTTCAAATACGGTTGAGCATCAACAAACATCATTAGCTGGTGTTTTGAATTCGCTGCCTCAGCTTGAAACATTTATTGATAAACATAAGTTAGACAAAGAGTGGATGGAGGCGTCACTTCACTACTGATGGTGTGACTAAGATAAACACATTGTCAAGAGAACTGTAGTTGGGTTTCCTGGAAAGTTGTGCAGCAAAGATATGTTAAGTAAAAGGACACACTGGTCAGGGAACCAACATGAACTACCGTCACACTGGACAGGGAACCAACATAAACTACCGTCACACTGGACAGGGAACCAACATAAACTACCGTCACACTGGACAGGGAACCAACATAAACTACCATCACACTGGTCAGGGAACCAACATAAACGGGACCGGAGATGTGGACATCGAAGATGCTTAAGGCTGTGCTGGAAAGCTTCATGTATCAATATGTTAGGGATACAACTAATGTGACATTTTATTGTGGCAACGTTTCGCTCTCCAGGAGCTTTGTCAAGCCGTTACATATTGTCGTTACAGATTGTAGGTATCTCTACCCATATTTATACAGCAAAGATATTCATTACCCATTTTAGTCAGCAATGCCACAGTAAAGCTTTTTCCTAAGAACATTGAATCTAATAAAAGAAAAAACCCGCAGTTTCATTTCAATAATAGTAGTAAGGGAACATTTATGACTATTAATGAAAATTGCTAGAAAGCGAGACAAAAGAAATCTAATGCAATATGCAATGAGGCAACTCTTGCTGGGAGGCCAGTCCATATTACCTCCTTGTACATGATATATTTATTCTGTTCTTCTGTTTTCATTTTTTCATTTAAAAGGAAGTGTGATTGTTTGCCTCTGTGTTTTACTGGAACTGTGACCAACGAATGGTTTCAATACTAACCATGGAACTGTGACCAACGAATGGTTTCAATACTAACCATGGAACTGTGACCAACGAATGACTTCAATACTAACCATGGAACTGTGACCAACGAAGGGTTTCAATACTAACCATGGAACTGTGACCAACGAAGAGGTTTCAATACTAACCATGGAACTGTGACCAACGAAGGGTTTCAATACTAGCCATGGAACTGTGACCAACGAAGGGTTTCAATACTAACCATGGAACTGTGACCAACGAAGGGTTTCAATACTAGCCATGGAACTGTGACCAACGAAGGGTTTCAATACTAGCCATGGAACTGTGACCAACGAAGGGTTTCAATACTAGCCATGGAACTGTGACCAACGAAGGGTTTCAATACTAACCATGGAACTGTGACCAACGAGGGGTTTCAATACTAACCATGGAACTGTGACCAACGAAGGGTTTCAATACTAGTCATGGAACTGTGACCAACGAAGGGTTTCAATACTAGCCATGGAACTGTGACCAACGAAGGGTTTCAATACTAGACATGGAACTGTGACCAACGAAGGGTTTCAATACTAGCCATGGAACTGTGACCAACGAAGGGTTTCAATACTAGCCATGGAACTGTGACCAACGAAGGGTTTCAATACTAGCCATGGAACTGTGACCAACGAAGGGTTTCAATAATAGCCATGGAACTGTGACCAACGAAGGGTTTCAATACTAGCCATGGAACTGTGACCAACGAAGGGTTTCAATACTAGCCATGGAACTGTGACCAACGAAGGGTTTCAATACTAGCCATGGAACTGTGACCAACGAAGGGTTTCAATGCTAGCCATCATCATAAATGCAAAATACGTTACGTCACTCTCATTTGTATTCCACTAATCATTCCGGAAAAAAACATAATTGCCCAGTTTCTTGTTGGAAAAGATTTTTAGCTACAATTCAGGGGATGTATCTTGATACCAGTAGAAGGTTCTTGATCCAAGGAAGTAAACTGCTCTCTCTTGCCTTGGATTGAATTTGATTGCCTCCCATTACCCAGACGTCATGCAATACTAAATATTTTAACCAACTTATCTTATGTGGTATTGTTTCTCCGATTTCAGAAACAGCATATATGACCTTCACTTGACTATCACTTAGCATATAATAAAGGGGAAATGATTTATTGACTTAAGGGAAATTTTAGGGAACTGGGACTGACTCCAGACTAACATTAATTATACGCTTTTAAACTTCTTTTAAATAGATGATTTCGATTTGTTAAAATATTGAACAGTAAATGATTTTTTTTAATTTACACATCGAAAGAAAAGAATAAATAATTCAATCGACACTCTTAATACGCAGTCTCTAACGAGATTGCGTATCAAGATGGTCCATATTAAATTCCAGTATCAAGATGGTCCAAATTAAGTTCCAGTATCAAGATGGTCCAAATTAAATTCTAGTATCATGATGGTCCTAATTAAATTCTAGTATCAAGATGGTCCAAATTAAATTCTAGTATCAAGATGGTCCATAATAAATTCCAGTATCAAGATGGTCCATATTAAATTCCAGTATCAAGATGGTCCATATTAAATTCCAGTATCAAGATGGTCCATATTAAATTCTACGGCTGAAAATGTGGATTTGGTCATTATTAGACGTAAAAAGAAACAAAAACACTTGCAAGCAAACTACTGGAAAGCACATCACCCACAATTATCTTTTCTCTCACAGTTAAGGAATTAACTTACCTCGTCTATGTCGCAGAGGTGAATGAGGCAGAGACGAATCTAGGCTATACTCAGAAATCCTTTGTTATGGAACACCCAAGGCTGTGTTATGATGCCAGTGTCGCTTACACAGCCCAGTAATGATTAAACTGTCAAATATTTTTTATTTTACTTTCTGGAAGAATTCTGAAGAGTCAACAATTTTCTTGTTTCATAACATACGTGAAGGGTGGAGTGGGGAGAGGAGGAGTGGGGAGAGGAGGAGTGGGGAGAGGAGGAGTGGGGAGAGGAAATACAGTTTTCAAAGTTCTTTCTACGTGTTGAGAGGCAAAGTGACTCAGTGGAAAGTTCTGTAATAGGGTTTATTCACATCACCTTTACTACAGACTTCATCACTAAGTGGAGTTTTTTATCTCGAAGATGCAACACTTTCAAGAATCCTAAAGGGAGACTAATTACTCTATCTTCCTTTTAGTATAAGTTTCTTTACTCATATAGTATTGTGCAATAAATGAAATTAAGACACATGTGTAACATCTGGGTATCTTTATTGTAGACGTTTCGCCATCCAGTGGCTTTATCAATACATTATATGAAGACAGTAGAACTATATACAAAAGATGAGGTAATCAGTGCATGAACATAATACACACATGGACAGATGATACACACTTGATCTGAAACAAGCACCTAAACAAGTAACACATACACTCATAAACAAGTAACACACACAAAAGTAGGTAACAAACACATGGACAGATAACACTCGCAAGACCCAATAACGCACACTTATGAGCTGGTAACACACACATAAACAAGCAACACACTCAATTACAGGCAACACTCACTTGAACACATAACACACATACGTAACACACATGTGGACAGGTAACACACATGTGGACAGGTAACACACATGTGGACAGGTAACACACATGTGGACAGGTAACATACATATGGACAGGTAACACACATGTGTACAGGTAACACACATGTGGACAGGTAACATACACATATGGACAGGTAACACACACACATATGGACATGTATCACACACATATTGACAGGTAACACACAAACACACAGGAACATATTACACATACATATAGACAGATAAACACATACACAGGTAAAACACACACACACATGAACAGGTAACACATATGGACTGGTAACACACACACTTATGGACAGGTAACACACACACACATGGACAGGTAACACACACACACACACACACACACACACACACACACACACACATACACACACACACACACACACACACACAGCCGAGGTAGCCAGAAGAGCCCACATGGGGAGAGCAAAGTTACTAGTTATGGGTGATTTCAATCACAAAGAGATTGATTGGGAAAACCTAGAGCCCCATGGGGGTCCTGAATCATGGAGAGCCAAGATGATGGATGTGGTACTGGAAAACCTCATGCATCAACATGTTAGAGACACTACCAGAGAGAGAGGTGGGGATGATCCAGCAAGACTGGACCTAGTATTCACCTTGAGTAGTTCGGACATCGAGGATATCACGTATGAAAGGCCCCTTGGAGCTAGTGATCATTTGGTTCTGTGTTTTGATTATATAGTTGAGCTACAAGTGGAGAGGGGAGCAGGAATAGGAAAGGAGAAACGAAACTACAAAAGGGGGACTACACAGGCATGAGGAACTTCCTACAAGACGTTCAGTGGGAGAGAGAATTGGCAGGAAAACCAGTAAAAGAAATGATGGAATATGTGACAACCAAATGCAAAGAGGCAGAGGAGAGGTTTGTCCCCAAGGGAAACAGAAGTAATGGGAAGACCAGAACGAGTCCTTGGTTCACCCAGAGGTGTAGGGAGGCAAAAGTAAGTGTAATAGAGAATGGAAAAAGTACAGAAGACAAAGGACCCAGGAAAATAAAGAGATTAGCCGAAGAGCCAGAAACGAATATGCACAGGTAAGAAGGAGGCTCAGGACAATATGAAAATGATATAGCATGAAAAGTCAAGTCTGACCCGAAGCTGTTGTATAGCCACATCAGGAGGAAAACAACAGTCAAGGACCAGGTAATCAGGCTGAGAAAGGAAGGTGGGGAGTTCACAATAAACGACCAAGAGGTATGTGAGGAGCTCAACATGAGATTTAAAGAAGTATTTACACAGGAGACAGGTAGGACTCCAGGAATTCAGAATAGGGAGGTATACCAACAAGTGCTGGATGAAATACACACAACCGAGGAGGAGGTGAAGAAGCTGCTATGTGAACTCGATACCTCAAAAGCGGTGGGACCAGACAACATTTCTCCTTGGGTCCTTAGAGAGGAGCAGAGATGTTGTGTGTGCCACTAACACAAATCTTCAACACATCCATTGAAACTGGGCAACTACCTGAGGCGTGGAAGATGGCAAATGTAGTCCCAATTTTTAAGAAAGGAGACAGACACGAGGCATTAAACTACAGACCTGTGTCACTGACGTGTATAGTATGCAAAGTCATGGAGAAGATCATCAGGAGGAGAGTGGTGGAGCACCTAGAAAGACACAAGCTTATAAACGACAACCAGCACGGTTTCAGGGAAGGAAAATCCTGTGTCACAAACCTACTGGAGTTTTATGACAAGGTAACAGAAGTAAGACACGAGAGAGAGGGTGGATAGACTGCATTTTTGGACTGCAAGAAGGCGTTCGACACAGTTCCTCACAAGAGGGTAATGCAAAAGCTAGAGGATCAGGCACACGTAACAGGAAAAGCACTGCAATGGATCAGAGAATATCTGACAGGAGGCAACAACGAGTCATGGTACGTGACGAGATGTCAGAGTGGGCACCTGTGACGAGTGGAGTTCCACAAGGGTCAGTCCTAGGACCTGTACTGTTTTTGGTATATGTGAATGACATAACGGAAGGGATAGACTCAGAAGTGTCCCTGTTTGCAGATGATGTGAAGTTAATGAGAAGAATCAAATCAGTCGAGGATCAGGCAGGACTACAAAGAGACCTGGACAGGTTGCAAGCCTGGTCCAGTAACTGGCTCCTTGAATTTAACCCTGCCAAATGTAAAGTCATGAATATCGGGGAAGGGCAAAGAAGACCGCAGACAGAGTATAGTCTAGGTGGCCAAAGACTGCAAACCTCACTCAAAGAAAAAGATCTTGGGGTGAGTATAATACCGAGCACATCTCCTGAGGCACACATCAATCAGATAACTGCTGCAACATACGGGCGGCTGGCAAACCTAAGAATAGCGTTCCAATACCTCACTAAGGAATCATTCAAGACTCTGTATACCATATACGTCAGGCCCATACTGGAGTATGCAGCACCAGTTTGGAACCCACACCTGGTCAAGCACGTCAAGAAATTAGAGAAAGTGCAAAGGTTTGCAACAAGACTAGTCCCAGAGCTAAGGGGATTGTCCTACGAAGAAAGGTTAAGGGAAATCGGCCTGACGACACTAGAGGACAGGAGGGTTAGGGAGACATGATAACGACATATAAAATACTGCGAGGAATAGATAAGGTGGACAGAGACAAGATGTTCCAGAGAGGGGACACAGAAACAAGGGGTCACAATTGGAAGTTGAAGACTCCTATGAGTCAAAGGGATGTTAGGAAGTATTTCTTCAGTCATAGAGTTGTCAGGAAGTGGAATAGCTTAGAAAGCGACATAGTGGAGGCAGGAACCATACATAGTTTTAAGACTAGGTTTGATAAAGCTCATGGAGCAGGGAGAGAGAGGACCTAGTAGCAATCAGTGAAGAGGCGGGGCCAGGAGCTATGACTCGACCCCTGCAACCACAAATAGGTGAGTACAAATAGGTGAGTACACACACACACCCACACAACACACACACACAATTGGACGAGGACCAGGCAGAACTACAAAGGGATGTGGACAGGCTGCAGGCCTGGTCCAGCAATTGGCTTCTGGAGTTCAACCCCACCAAGTGCAAAGTCATGAAGATTTGGGAAGGGCAAAGAAGACCGCAGACGGAGTACAGTCTAGGGGGCCAGAGACTACAAAAACCTCACTCAAGGAAAAAGATCTTGGGGTAAGTATAACACCAGGCACATCTCCTGAGGCGCACATCAACCAAATAACTGCTGCAGCATACGGGCGCCTAGCAAACCTAAGAACAGCATTTCGACATCTTAATAAGGAATCGTTCAGGACCCTGTACACTGTGTACGTTAGGCCCATTCTGGAGTATGCAGCACCAGTTTGGAACCCTCACCTAGCCAAGCGCATAAAGAAACTAGAGAAAGTGCAAAGATTTGCAACAAGACTAGTCCCGGAGCTAAGGGGTATGTCCTACGAGGAGAGGTTAAGGGAAATCGACCTGATGACACTGGAGGACAGGATAGATAGGGGGGATATGATAACGACTTATAAAATACTGAGAGGAATCGACAAGGTGGACAGAGACAGGATGTTCAAGAGATGGGACACAGCAACAAGGGGTCACAGCTGGAAATTGAAGACTCAGATGAATCACAGGGATGTTAGGAAGTATTTCTTCAGTCACAGAGTGGTCAGGAAGTGGAATAGCTTTAGAAGTGATGTAGTGGAGGAAGGATCCATTCAAAGCTTCAAGAAGAGGTATGATAAAGCTCATGGTGAAGGGAGAGTGACCCAGTAGCGGCCAGGGAAGAGGCGGGGCCAGGAGCTATGAATCGACCCCTGCAGTCACAACTAGGTGAGTACACACACACACATACATGGACAGGTAACACACACATAGACAGATAACACACTCACATATGGACAAGTAACACACACATATATGGACAGGTAACACATATATGGACAGGTAACACACATGTGGACAAGTAACAAGCATAAGAACAGGAAACAAACACACTTATGAACAGGTAACACGCACACGTGGACAGATAACAAACACATTTATGAATAGACAACACATTTGTGAACAGATATATATGAACAGATACATACATATGAACAGATACATACATATGAACAGATACATACATATGAACAGATACATACATATGAACAGATAGATACATATGAACAGATACATACATATGAACAGATACATACATATGAACAGATACATACATATGAACAGATACATACATATGAACAGATACATACATATGAACAGATACATACATATGAACATATACATACATATAAACATATACATACATATGAACAGATACATACATATGAACAGATACATACATATGAACAGATACATACATATGAACAGATACATACATATGAACAGATACATACATATGAACAGATACATACATATGAACAGATACATACATATGAACAGATACATACATATGAACAGATACATAAGAACAGATAATATTCGTGATATTCGTGACACATCGATTTATTGGGACGATGATACAAGTTGTTCACTCTTATGTAGCAAATTAAGTCATGTTCAATCTTTCTCTGGAATTTATATACGATATTTATGTTGCTGCATAAACGTGTTATAGAAAACTTAAATACATAAAAGTAAATAATCACAGTAATAATAATATAGGCACATATAATAAATTACATATATAAAAATGTGAGGTGCAGCCCAGGTAGACTTGAACAGCTGACCCGACTGTCTGTGGTGATGGACGACGCAGCCTGACTGTCTGTGGTGATGGATGACGCAGCCTGACTGTCTGTGGTGATGGATGACGCAGCCTGACTGTCTGTGGTGATGGATGACGCAGCCTGACTGTCTGTGGTGATGGATGACGCAGCCTGACTGTCTGTGATGATGGATGACGCAGCCTGACTGTCTGTGGTGATGAATGACGCAGCCTGACTGTGTGTGATGATGGATGACGCAGCCTGACTGTCTGTGATGATGGATGACGCAGCCTGACTGTCTGTGGTGATGGATGACGCAGCCTCACCACCTCGCCTCCTTCTATCATTGTTTTTCTCATTTTTTTTTATTTTTGCTTGCTGCTGTTACCTTATTGTCAGTTATTATATATCCATAAATTAAACTGCCTTAAGAGATTTTTACTAGACAGAAGCAACACAATTTCACATTCTTGAATTATACATAAGAACATAAGAACATAAGAATGGAGGAACACTGCAGAAGGCCTACTGGCCCACACAAGGCAGGTCCTTATCAAAACCACCACTACCTAAGAATTTACTCCCGTACCCACGACACTAATCAAACCCAGCCCCTCCCACTCATATATTTGTCCAATCTCTTTTTAAAGCCACCCAAGGTTCTAGCCTCTATCACCCTACTCGGAAGATTGTTCCACGCATCTACAACTCTGTTCGAGAACCAGTACTTGCCTATGTCCTTTCTAAATCTAAATTTATCCAATTTAAATCCGTTATTTCTGGTTCTTACTTGGTTCGATATCCTTAGTATTTTATTAATATCTCCTTTGTTTATGCCCATCATCCACTTGTACACCTCGATGATATCTCCCCTCATTCTACGTCTCTCCAGAGAGTGGAGATTCAACGCTCTAAGTCTATCTTCATACGGGAGATTTCTTATACTGTAAATCATTTTAGTCATTCTTCTCTGTATGTTCTCCAACGAATCTATATCCATCCTGTAGTAAGGAGACCAAAACTGAGCTGCATAATCCAAATGAGGTCTCACTAGTGATGTATAGAGCTGTAAAATAACTTTTGGACTTCTGTTGCTTATACTTCTTGAAATAAATTCTAGTAATTTGTTAGCCTTACTGCGCACACTTAGGCACTGTTGTCTTGGCTTTAGATTTCTGCTTACCATGACTCCCAAGTCTTTTTCACATTCTGTATGATCAAGCTCTACTTCACCTAGTTTATAAATTCGAGGGACATCTAAAATTTTTTATTGTTCACTATTTTTACAGAAGTAAGTTTCATATTGTCAACAGTAATAAAAGTCATGATATTTGCTGACTACAGCGCCATAGTAATGTATACAAGTCTTATTCTTTAAACATTGTATTTTATAAAAATCAATAATAGCTTGATGCTAATACATTCTCACTTAATGAAAGTTCAGGAAACAATATTAATTCAATAAATGATTCCAGATAATTTAGAAAAATGTCTGGAATATGTTTGGAACATGTCTAGGAATATTACACGTATAGGTGTGATATTAACTAAATTTACTGATGGAAACAAAAAGTGTGTAGAGTTGTGTTAACTGTCAGAAAAACTTAATCTACCTTATCGAAGAAGATATAAGAGGCTTAAGCTGAAGATACACAATCAATTTGGTTGTTTTATCACAAACATGAAAAAGCTGGTCTAAGGAGCACTATGCAAACTAACAAACTTTCAAAGCAACTAACAGAAACTTCCTGACAAAAATGTAATCATAGTGTGTGATTTAAATTTCACTTAGATTATCTGAAATTCACAAATAACCCGCAAAAAGAGAGGAGTTTACGACGACGTTTCGGTAAATGGTCCAAGTCGGACCGAAACGTCGTCGTAAACTCTCTGCTATGTGCGGGTTATTTATGTATTGTTCCAGTCACGGTATTGTGTCTTTTTGTTCTATCTGAAATGTTTCACTTGAAATCTTGAGTCTTGCCACTTGCTAGGTTAAGTCTAGAGTCTTGCCACTTGCTAGGTTAAGTCTAGAGTCTTGCCACTTGCTAGGTTAAGTCTAGAGTCTTGCCACTTGCTAGGTTAAGTCTAGAGTCTTGCCACTTGCTAGGTTAAGTCTAGAGTCTTGCCACTTCCTAGGTTAAGTCTAGAGTCTTGCCACTTCCTAGGTGAAGTCTAGAGTCTTGCCACTTCCTAGGTTAAGTCTAGAGTCTTGCCACTTCCTAGGTTAAGTCTAGAGTCTTGCCACTTCCTAGGTTAAGTCTAGAGTCTTGCCACTTCCTAGGTTAAGTCTAGAGTCTTGCCACTTCCTAGGTTAAGTCTAGAGTCTTGCCACTTCCTAGGTTAAGTCTAGAGTCTTGCCACTTGCTAGGTTAAGTCTAGAGTCTTGCCACTTGCTAGGTTAAGTCTAGAGTCTTGCCACTTGCTAGGTTAAGTCTAGAGTCTTGCCACTTCCTAGGTTCAGTCTATAGTCTTGCCACTTGCTAGGTTAAGTCTAGAGTCTTGCCACTTCCTAGGTTAAGTCTAGACTGCTTTTAAAACACTTTGTGAGTGAATCAACAAGGAAACTATCTGGTGTTGACTGGTGTCACTTGACAAACTTTTCTCTCCATCAAGACCTGACAGACACTAATAAAGAACATTTAATGCTGTACAAAGTGTGTAAAGAACATATATTCTTCACGGAAATAATGCCTCCTAGAAGCTGTCCTAAGTAAATATATCAAAGACTGAACAACATCTGTATAATAAAAAAATGGATAGTCTAACCTTATAAACCATTATAGTTAGATTAATAAAGCAGGAAATATAATAAACATGAATATGGTTATTGTTTTAAATATCTGTTTATTAATTGAATTTCATTCATCATATTGTCGCAAAAAAGACATCAAATAAAGATGCAATAAAATTATCTCACTTAAGCAAGAGGAAAAAGCAAGAAAATAGAAAGAAAGATAATCTTTGATCTGGTGAGCATCAGGGCCCCAGAGCTGCATCTCACAGTGTGGCTCTGTACCTTCCTAATTCATTCTTATTTTTTCGTATAGTATGTGTAATTACCTATTGGTAATTACTTATTAATAGCAATTATTTGTGTTATCGTAGCATTGTACTCACAACTTTCTCCTGGAGCTCATAACACTACTTAAATACTAGTGAAGCAATATTTCTGCAACCTCTTTTCATCACAGCTTCTTCCGATTTTAAACTGTTTTATCAACTGAAAAAATAATTTAAATAGTATTTATGAAATAAAGGAAGATTTTAATACAATTGACGTAAACTGCACTATGGTTAATTAGACGGCAATCCACCTAGACATTATCACCATATTGTCCCAGACAATTTATGGTATAATATTTGCTAACTTACGTACATCACAGATCACAACACAAGATCAAGAGGAAAGTCAAGAGGAAAGGTCAAGAAGAAAGGTCAAGAGGAAAGGTCAAAAGGAAAGGTCAAGAAGAAAGGTCAAGAAGAAAAGTCAAGAGGAAAGGTCAAGAGGAAAGGTGAAATCACGATCGTTCTGAAGATTAGAACATTTGACAATGTATTGAAAAAAACGGGAATGTACAGAAGGAATTCCAGGACAAAGAGTTATGCTAGGAAAATTGTATATGAGGACTGATTCAAGAAGAAGTCGTCTTTGAAGGCTAGAGGAAGCGTAGTTTAAACAGAGGAACAGTTAATGGAACGACTGTGATTTCTAACATGACAGAATAAAGTATTGTTGGTGTCGGCAATCCGAACACATCTTGTATGATTTTTAATTCATCAGAAAGGGAGCGGCCAGTTTCTCCAAAGTACTGGAGAGGACAAGAGGAATACGAAATAGAGACGAGTCACAAACATCAGTGACATAAGGAGTAGGACTATGTACAAGATAACTGTGAAGTGTATTAGACAAAAAGCAAGATATCTAGGGGACGGAGGGTGTTCTTAAGATTTTGTAGATTATAAATAGGGATGGAAAAAAACAGGAGACTTCTCGGGAGAACTTAGTTTGGAGGTCCGCTTAACATGAGAATATACAGAGCTTATGGAGAAGGAGCCTAGACACGGGGATTATCTCAGTCGTTTAAATCAACGGATATAACCAGCCCCACTCCACAAAGGTGGCAATAAAGCAATAACAAAGAATTACAGACCGATAGCACTAACGTCCCACATCATAAAAATCTTTGAAAGGATTCTAAGAAGCAAGATCGCCAACCACTTGGACTCCCAACAACTGCACAACCCTGAGCAGCATGGGTTTAGAGCAGGTCGCTCCTGCCACAAACAACTACTGGACCACTATGACATGGGTTTGGATGCAGTGGAGGACAAACAAACTGCATATGTAGTATACACAGGCAGCAAAGATCTTCCACAAGTGCGGTTATGGTGTAATAGTACATATAATGCGTGATAAAGAAATGACAGAAAAAGTGGGTAGATGGATATATAACTTCCTAACCAATAGAAGACAAAGAGTAATAGTAGGCAGAGTAAAATCCGAGGCGGCTACAGTGAAAAACTCTCTGTTCCACAAGATACCGTACTCCCTCCCATTCTTCTCCTCATCCCCATATCTGACATAGAGATGTACATCATAGTAGCGTGTCTTCCTTTGCTGATGATACCAGAATTTGAAAGACACTGTCAGCCATTGAGAACACTGAAAATCTCCAAGCAAACATAAACCATGTATTCAAATGAGCCACAGAAAACAATATGAAGTCCATTTAGGACAAAAACCGGTTCGGAGTATAAGACGAAGTATAATACGAAGGACATGGGAATCATAATGTCAGAGAATCTCACCTTCAAGATCAGAAAATGGTAGGATGGATAATGAGAACCTTCAAAACTATCGATGCCAAGCCAGTGATGATTGTTTTCAAATAACTTGTTTTCTCTAGGATGGAGTAGTACTGTACACTAATGGCCTCATTTTCATTTCATATACAAGTACATTAAATATTGTGAACACAAGAGTAGTTTTGTGGCCTTCACACCTGGTAGTAGAACGATAACCAAAGTAGAAATGAGGAACCAGCATCTGGTTGGCTGGTTTGGTAGGGCAGCCCATATGGGTGTGTGACATACACCGAATAAAATGTGACGTACTCTTAGCATGCCACAATAAAGCACCTTAATTACTGGGAATGTTTGAAGTCCCTTGACGTGTACTCCTTGGAACGCAGGCGAGAAAGATGCATCATCTACACCTGGAAAATCCTATAGATACTAATCTCAAATTTGCACACAGAAATCACTCGCAACGAACGCAAAAGACTCGGCAGGCGTTGCAACATCTCCCAGTGAAAAGCAGGGGTACCATGAGAACTCTAAGACATAATACAATAAGTTTCAGGTGCCCAAGACTGTTCATTTGCCTTCCAGCATATATAAGGAGGATTAATAATAAGCCCCTGGCAGTCTTCAAGAGGGAGCTGAACAGGCACCTAAAGTCAGTACCTGACCATCCGGGCTGTGGTTCGTACGTTGAATTGCGAGCAGCCGCAGTAACTAAATACATAGGCAAATACGAGACAGGAACAATACACAAATAACTTGCATATAGCAGAGAGGAGCTTACCACGACGGTCCAAGTCGGACCGAAACGTCGTGGTAAGCTCCTCTGCTATATGTGGGTTATTTGTGTATTGTTCCAGTCTCGGTATTGTGCCTTTTTATGTTATTTAGGCTTTTACTGCCGGCTGCTCGCAATTCAACGTACGAACCACAGCCCGGATGGTCAGGTACTGACTTTAGGTGCCTGTCCAGCTCCCTCTTTGATCAGACCCTGATACACCGTCAAGCCTGGTCATGGACCAAGCCGCGGGGGCGTTGACCCCCAGAACACCCTTCATGTATAGGGACTAGCGGGGGCGTTGACCCCCAGAACACCCTTCATGTATAGGGACTATAGCTTCCACTGGCAAGAGTTAAGATTTCCGAGTCGAGACAGACATTGTGAGTCACAGATGCGGAGGGCATCGAGGAAGAGAAATATAAGAACACTTTTTCTTGACAAAAGGCACATGGTAAGAAAAGTAAAGAATGTACATCCCGGTAAAAAAAGTGTCACAAAGCGGTGGACTCGAACATCACGGAAAGGAAGCTCATCTATTAAGCTCATCTTCGAGCTTAACAGAAGAAGTAAGATTGTTCAGAGTACCAAGAAATAAGTGGAAGAGACTAAAGTCCAATGGCCAAAGAGCAAAGACATCAATTACATAGTGAAGCCAGAGAGAAGGACATACCCCAGTAAAAGGAACAATTTCGAAATTCTCCATATAAAGATTAGGAAGGATGTGGGATCAAGGAGAGACCATAGCAACACCATAGGTTTGAAAATAAAATTTATCTTGAAATGTCAAAGTCATTAATTTAATGAAGAACAAAAAGATCCCTATCCTGATTTTACCCAATTTATGCAAACTCTCTGTTGTTCTTTTCTGTATTCACTCAGTATAGTGAACATTAATGTTATTTTTATCAATATTCACCATAACTTCCACCTCCACGTCTACCACTACCACAACCTACGACTACCTCCACCACTACCACAACCTACGACTACCTCCACCACTACCACAACTTACGACTACCTCCACCACTACCACAACCTACGACTACCTCCACCACTACCACAACCTACGACTACCTCCACCACTACCACAACCAATGACTACCTCCACCACTATCACAACCTACAACTACCTCCACCACTGCCACAACCTACGACTGCCTCCACCACTACCACAACCTACGACTACCTCCACCACTGCCACAACCTACGACTACCTCCACCACTACCACAACCTACAACTACCTCCACCACTGCCACAACCTACGACTACTTCCACCACTACTATCACCATCACGTCTACTATCGTCTCCTCTTCTTCTAATTCCTCTAATCAATTCTTTCTTCTCTACACAATGCTTTTATTTCCATGTATTGCTGTAGATTTTAAAATTCTTTACGATGTCATGTGTTCAACATCTTGTTGTCACAGTTTGTTCTATTATCGTTGAGTTCTGTCATTATCGTTTACATTCCTCGTTTAAATGTCTCTCTTGCTCTCGGTCCCAAGATTTTACGGAAATCACCTAAATGGAAAATATGGATCTTTAATCGTATAGGGGAATTACATCTAGCGAAATCCTTCTCGTCACGGCCATGCTAGCGGGAGATTCGTCTGTAAAAACTTGCATTTGTGGACACAGTGGTGCCTATGCTAACCTTCCTATGGTGTAGAAATATACCTAGTTGGATGAATCTTATTGAAGCTATCTGGCCCAGTGGCTAACGCGACGGTCTGGAGTTTTGAGACTCTCTGATCGCGGGTTCTAACCCCACCCGAGGTATGGTTTGAAATCCTTTTATTACAACGTTTTTAATAAATCATTTAGCAACAATATCCTGGATCACATGAATTATTATCAAACACTGATAACATAGGCTTCTTACAGAAGATTCGGTCAAAATTTCTTAAGAAAAACTTTCAATACAAGCTTGGGTTTCCTCAGTAATGTTAGGTTATTAACCCTCAGGATTAATATTACAAATTAACCTTTTCCTACTGTTAACAGTCTCTCTCTTCATGAATGAGACTACTGATCCTACTTTCTAAGGTGAAAATCATTTATCTTCAGTACCTTGGATCACATGCTCTTATCTACCTCTACTATCACAGGTTCTTGATTAAGAGATTAAGACTACAAAGACTCCTACTGTGCATAACAAACAAATATTACCTTCCAACACTTTTCTCACCTCATTCAGTCTTTCAGTTAACTTTCATAGTGTTTTAAGGGTAACATGTATTACAAGAATATTCATAAAAGCTGATCTTTATGGAAGGATTATAATCTTGAGTTTTTCAGTACATCGAGTTTTTGTTTATACTGTTCCATTACATCCAGTGACCCACAACATTACTGCTCCCATAGGTTCCGTGTCATGGCTAAAATTTAAGAGTGTTTTCTGTGTTAGTATGTTTTTTGTGCCTTTTTATGAAAAATCAATGTTTTTCAAAGTGTAGATAACTTACTTTATCTTTTCAATATGGTTTAAGTAGTGCGTACAAAGAATGTTTCAAGAGGTGTTTCATGCAAAGGGATATACTTTCACAAGAACTTTCCTCAAAAAAAGTAAGATGTTTTGTAAAGGTAAGTGTATTTCAAGAGAGTGTTTTATTGTATTTTAAAGAATGTGTTGCTAGAGTGTTTCATAGAAGTGTACACAAAGTACATACAAAGAATGTGTTTCAATGAATTTTCAAGAGTGATTGGAGAGAGTGTTTTATGTCAGTGTATGTGAAGGTCAGGTGTTCAACGTAATGTATTTCATCAAAATTTAATGTGTTTCATGAGAAAGCATAGAAATGTGCGGATATTTATAAAACATCTCGTAAAAAAAGTTTATCCAATTTTCTTTGAATTATTGTTCATCTTTAGTTCACATCAATTTTCAGTTCCAATATACATTCCACTATACATTTTTATCAAGCTTTTACCACTTCCTTCACTTCATCTACATCTTTCCTCCACACATCTTAATACTATCTTACACTTCCTTCACTTCATCTACATCTTTCCTCCACACATCTTAATACTATCTTACACTTCCTTCACTTCATCTACATCTTTCCTCCACACATCTTAATACTATCTTACACTTCCTACACTTCATCTACATCTTTCTTCCACACATCTTAATACTATCTTACACTTCCTACACTTCATCTACATCTTTCTTCCACACATCTTAATACTATCTTACACTTCCTACACTTCATCTACATCTTTCCTCCACACATCTTAATACTATCTTACACTTCTTTTCAATAAATACATATTTATCACTGTTCATAAGTTGTTGCTTCATCCTCCGCAAAATTTCTTTAGGACTGAAATCTCTCACTTCTAGACATTCCTCAAGATCTTTCCTAATTTGATTGTAAATATATGACATTCCTCTATATCATTATCATTTGCGCTGCTCTGCCACTTTCTCGCTACACCTTCCACAAATCCTAAACCTCTATTATATCCCAACCATATGATGGAATATCTTTCAAACACATTACCTGAAGTACACCTGGAGGGTGTTCCATATCCATAACCAGGCGTCGCGGTGCATCATGGCCTGATCAACCAGGCTATTACTGTCAGCCACAGACAAACCATCGTACGAACCACAGCCCGTCTGATCAGGTACTGACTTTAGGTGGCTGTCCAGCTCCCGCTTGAAGACACCTGAGGGTCTATTCTTCTCTTTCCTCTTCCTTCTTATTTCTGCTTCTCCACTATATCTATTGCTGTCATTATCACTTATTGGTACTGGATTTCCAATATTCACCATTAACATTCTGTCTATAACTGTTATCTCCAAAACTCACAATATCGCTACCCTGTTTTCCCACAAAACCCATTCCTCTAACTATTCCTAGTTTAAAGCCCTAACCCCACGTCTGGCATACATATCATTTCTGCCTATAAGTGGTCTCCATTGTCAACGAATGTTATATACTTACAGTGGACAACAATTCATTTCCAACAACCCTTCTTGGCAAAATGCCACTTATTACAGGGTGCCAACATTCGTAATTATGTATATTGCTGTACTGTACCTGTTAACTAAATCCTCACTTCTATTCTTACCGACATCGTTGCCTCCACCACTAAGGCAGATAATAAGACTGATTCCATTACCATTCATAATATGGTCAAAATGGTTAACAATATCCTCTATTCCAGCCTCAGGAAAGCAAACAAAACACCCTGTCCATAAACCTAGTCCGACTGTTCCCAGCAAGTATACAATGTTGACCTTCCCTGGTGTAGTTCGCTGTGTTCTTCCCATTAGTCGACTCGTATTCAGGCAGTACAGAGAACGAGTTGGAAGTTTCCACAGCAGTCTCTTGGATCGTCATCATTTTCAGCTTACCATTCTTCCTTTTGATCTTCAGCTTTGTTCCTTCCTGCCCAACCACTGTCCGGATTCCTATGTTGACCTGCGGATTCACACCAGGAGGATTACTACGAATCCTATTGTTTTTCTCAGTCAGTCGCCGTATCTCTCGCCTGGCTTCCACGAATTCTTCTTTAAATTGCTGGCATAGTTGCTGGGTGGAGGGCATCGTTGATTCCGTTAACAGAGAGCTCACAAAAATATATATTTTTTAAACTATTCCGTACTGTATTGTGTACATATGAAGTAACTGTACGACAAGGGCTAATATTTTTTTCTAATGATGTAACAATACTCAGTGGGGTCTGACAAAGACCTCTTGTGTCCTCTGTAATCCTACTTTTGCAGCATGAGCTTGAGATGCCTAATGAACTAGCCACTTAGGGGGCACATCTAAAAACCAGGTTCGACCCCTTTTATTTCTATTCCGAGATAGGAAATGAGAGAGAGAGGAAGAAAGGCAAATACAGATATAAATTTAAAGGTTAGTTAATTACTTGTACCAGTATCACTCTCCTCTATGGTTGGAATTATTAAGTTCTAACCTATGTCTTCACACATACTTATTTATTTTTTAGTTTTGTTTTGTGTATTTGTAGCAGACGAGAACTTTCTTAGTCTCCCTCCAACCTGGGACAATAAACATGTGTTAAAACACCCATAACAATTGTCAGGGTGTTTTGTTTTTATAATTAAAGACAATGTTGATGCCGGAGTGTTGCAACTGCTGCAGTCTTCACCATTTAATTGAGTATGTAATAGTAAACTGTTTGTTATGATAAACTATGAAACTAAAAAAAAAAAACTTGATTTTGAAAAGTATTCATTCAACTCCTAGGATCAAAACATTTTTATAAACATCAAGACGATTCCTAAGACGAGAGGTAAGGAAGAAGGAGTAATGCCTCTGTGTTAAATAACTGTTATGTTTACTCAAACGCATATTGATCAGTGAATAGATCTACCGACGATTACAATACGTATTCCTCACAATGACTTTAATTTATAATGTTGTATTATATTAATCCACATCTCTAGATGTCAAATTCATTCTTTTTCTCATCGTCACCAATAATAATTGACATTATCAATGAGTTTCATGTAAGTTTTGAAAGTCACCTCAATTTACTCCCGGAGTCCAACCTCTTCTCTAGGTAAGTGTTACAAATTTCAGTTTCTTGCTGCCTCGTCTCGTTGCTTCTTCTGCTGCCTCTAATCTTCAAGCTATGCCAAAATTGAATATCAAAATGGTATATAATACCGACAGGTTGGTAAGTAAGACACATAGGCAACAGTTAGGCATCTTCAAAGATGCCTAACTGTTGCCTATGTGTCTTACTATGCCAACATTAAACAAATATTTCTTTATTAAAACAAAATCAAACGCCATTCAACATTTTATTTTAAAATTGATATCAATCTTATTACCTTAAAACGACTACAACATAATAACAAGAACAGCGATAAAAAAAAGGAACAGTGATTCTTCAGGAGCAGTCTTAGGTGATTTAAAAATGGCGGTCGCTATGAGTGTTACCCTCCATCTACAACCCCTGCTTTATCTCACCTGTGTTTGTTAATTACTGCCATGATGTTTTATTGTAACTGAGACATGCATAGAATGAGGAAGAGAGAAATATGAGAGTCTAAGGAATGGAGAATGTAAGGAGGGAGGGAGGAAGAGAGATAGATAGATAGATAGATAGATAGATGAGAGAGAGAGAGAGAGAGAGAGAGAGAGAGAGAGAGAGAGAGAGAGAGAGAGAGAGAGAGAGAGAGAGAGAGAGAGAGAGAGATGAATTGCCAGCTGTTCTAAGTTACACCAATCACCAACTTACAGTTATATTATTAGCCAGGGAAAACGATGGCACGTCATATTTACTTCTGAGAAAACACAAATGATGATGGCCTCTTGGCACCATGATGGTAATGCTGGAGCAGGGGTAAGAATGTATGGAAGATGAAGAATGTACCCGGAGATGAAGTTGATATTCTTGAGGTGAAATCTGACACCAAACTGATCATGAAGAACCACTTCGTAAATCCTGCAAACAAAATAGCCAGGACGCTTACAGCACTTAGACGTATTTCACATTTGCTGGACAGTAGAGGTTACAAGATTCTGTACGACGCACAAGTCTGCTCACACCCTGAGTATGCTCACACCCTGAGTATGCTCCACTTTCTCGGACTGCCCGCCATTCTTCTCATCTGCGACTTCTTGACAGAATAGAGAACAGAGCAAGACGACTCATCTCTCACCTGGATCCAATCTGGATAGATCTGTCATTTCAGCAGAGCCTTTAACACAGGAAGGATGTGGGTGGCCTTACTGCTATATTCAAGGCAAACATTGTCAGGGTACCACACATGGCTCCAATCCGAGGACAGTGAGAAGTGAGCTGCTACACAACAAGACGGGCAGCAAACAGCAGCTACACTCTGACTGTACCCTTCTCAAGAACATCAGTTGACCAAATGAAATCGGTGGCCAACAGATAGCTCCAACTTCATCCTGTTCTGTATCTTTATATATCTTAACAATAAAAAAGACTTTCAAATGAGCTGATGTAGGTAACAGCTTTTAGCTTGTAAATAAAGTTAGGAACCCTAAACCTAAACCCTAAACCTGGCATTGACATAGATTAAAACTGGCTCTAATCTTTATATATCATAAAATGGTACCACCTATGTAAAACGAAACTCTGAATGAAACCTAAAGCAAAACATAAAACTGAAATGCTGACATAACAGATGTATCCAGGTGTGTCAAGGTGAGAGATGAGGCGTCTTACTTTGTTCTCTACTGTGACTGCTTGACAGAGTAGAGAACAAAGCATGACGACTCATCTCTCGCCTGGACCTATCCTGGATAGACCTGACATTTCAGCAGAACCTTTGACACTGGAGGGATGTGGGCGGCCTTATTGTTATGTACAAGACCAACATTGTCAAAGTACCACACTTGGCTCACTCCGAAAACAGCGAGAAGGGAACTTCTACACCTCAAGACGGGCAGCAAGCAGCAACTTCACTCTGACTGTAACCTTCTCCAGAATATCACTTCATTTGAGATAATTTATTCCCAGGATTACTCGAGTCTGGAACATGTTCGTGCACCATAATGACATCAATGAAATAAAATCAGTTGATCAAATGAAATTGCTGGCGCACAGATGGCTCCAACTTCATCCTGTTCCTCACTTGTATGTCTCATAACAATAAAAAAGGGCTTTTAAATGAGCTGATGTAGGTAACAACTCTTAGCTTGCCAATAAAGTTAGGAATCCATAACTTGTCAATAGCTTGGCAATAAAGTTAGGAATCCTTAACCTAACCCTGTCAAACCCTGTGTAAAAAAAAACCTCGAAAACTCGAAAAGGAAGTCTCTGTATCATGAGCTTGAGCTGGACACCATCAAGACTCCATCAGTCAGCCTCACAATGTACTCGAGTCTTTCCTGAGTTGATTAAGATTCACTCAGCCTTATATACATTATTCTCGGCTCAGACTCAACTGCTGTTGTAGAAATAATTGATTTTTATGCCTTTGTATTTTAAACGAAATTGTTTCAGAGTAGGGTTTAAGTAAAGAACCATTATTAATTGAAGATTGCTACTCTAAATCTAATCAATAAAGAAAAGATATTAAGCATTTCAAAAAGATAATTACTTTTATTTTTGGTATTGCAAATTCTTATTATTTTTTATTTTTTTGCATATGTAAATATTTAAGGTTTAAAGGAGTATTAAAATCAGCAATTGAAACAGTTCAGAGAACCTTTCTTATTGCAAAGTTCTTGAAGCCTTGAGATGTGCAGAGCTCCTTAAGGTAGGTTCTTGAACTAAAGGAGAAGGAGGTGTTGATTCGCTGGAAATTCTCTCGGCCCGGGTCTATTCCAGATGGCGACCCGGCTCCGGCTCCCTGTCGTGGGAGTATCTGAGACATATGTCTCCCATGGGAGGAGGTACAAGTACCTCCTCAACTTCTTGGACCAACTGTCCCCAGTCCTACCCACATTCTCCACCCGCACGGGGCTCGTAGGGAGAAGCTAGGCCTCTCTGGTCTGCCATCTTCCCCGCCCCAGGGAGGCTGACGGGAAGGGCAGTCTTGCTAGCTGCAGATGGTAGCAAGCTCCAGCTTTGGCACCTACCCTGCCCTAGAAGGGCTGGGCATGGTGATTCGTCCCACTTTGAACTAAAGGAGTCGATTCACGATATATAAATAATAATTATAATAATAAAAATAATAAATCATATTATTATTATTATTATTATTATTATTATTATTATTATTATTATTATTATTATTATTATTATTATTATTATTATTATACATTTTTATTACTAATTTTCTTCCATTATTATTATTAATTATTATTATTATTAATTTTCTTCCATTATTATTATTAATTATTATTATTATTAATTTTATACCATTATTATTATTATTTTTTCAACAAGTCGGCCGTCTCCCACCGAGGCAGGGTGACCCAAAAAGAAAGAAAATCCCCAAAAAGAAAATACTTTCATCATCATTCAACACTTTCACCTCACTCATACATAATCACTGTCTTTGCAGAGGCGCTCAGATACGACAGCTGAGAATAAGTCCCTACCAACTATCACTATCCAGCCCACCCCCTTTAAAGTGCAGGCATTGTACTTCCCATTTCCAGGACTCAAATCCAACTAAATCAATTAACTGGTTTCCCTGAATCCCTTCACAAAATATTACCCTGCTCACACTCCAACAGCTCGTCAGGTCCCAAAAACTATTCACTCCTAACACGCTCACACATGCTTGCTGGAAGTCCAAGCCCCTCGCCCACAAAACCTCCTTTACCCCATCCCTCCAACCTTTTCGAGGACGACCCCTACCCCGCCTTCCTTCCCCTACAGATTTATACGCTCTCCAAGTCATTCTACTTTGATTCATTCTCTCTAAATGACCAAACCACCTCAACAACCCCCTCTTCAGCCCTCTGACAAATACTTTTAGTAACTCCACACCTCCTCCTAATTCCCACACTCCGAATTTTCTGCATAATTTACACCACACATTGTCCTTAGACATTTCATCTCCACTGCCTCCAGCCGCCTCCTCGCTGCAGCATTTGCAACATATGCTTCACACCCATATAAGAGTGTTGGTACCACTATACTTTCGTACATTCCCTTCTTTGCCTCCATGGATAACGTTTTTTGTCTCCACAGATACCTCAATGCACCACTCACCTTTTTTCCTTCATCAATTTTATGGTTAACCTCATCCTTCATAAACCCATCCGCTGACAAGTCAACTCTCAAATATCTGAAAACATTCACCTCTTCCATAATCCCTCTCTCCAATGTGATATCCAATTTTTCTTTATTTAAACCGTTTGATACCCTCATCACCTTACTCTTATCTATGTTCACTTTCAACTTTCTACCTTTACACACCCTCCCAAACTCGTCCACTAACTTTTGCAACTTTTCTTTAGAATCTCCCATAAGCACAGTATCATCAGCAAAAAGTAAATGTGTCAACTCCCATTTTACATTTAATTCCCCATAATTTAATACCACCCCTCTCCCCAACACCCTAGCATTTACTTCTTTTACAACAACATCTATAAATATATTAAACAACCATGGTGACATTACATATCCCTGTCTAAGACCTACTTTTACCGGGAAGTAATCTCCCTCTCTCCTACACACCCTAACCTGACCCTCACTATCCTCATAAAAACTCTTTACAGCCTTCAGTAACTTACTACCTATTCCATACACTTGCAACATTTGCCACATTGCTCCCCTATTCACTCTATCATATGCCTTTTCTAAATCCATAAATGCAATGAAAACTTCCCTGCCTTTATGTAAATACTGTTCACATATATGCTTCAATGTAAACACTTTATCTACACATCCCCTACTCACTCTAAAGCCTCCTTGCTCATCTGCAATCCTACTCTGTCTTACCTCTAATTCTTTCAATAATAACCCTGCCATACACTTTACCTGGTATACTCCCCCTTCCCTTTATATAAAGGAACTATACATGCTCTCTGCCAATCCCTAGGTACTTTCCCCTCTTTCATACATTTATTAAACAAAAATACCAACCACTTCAGCACTATATCCCCCCTGCTTTTAACATTTCTGTCATGATTCCGTCAGTTCCAGCTGCTTTACTCCCTTTCATTCTACATAATGCCTCACGCACCTCCTCCACACTCACATCCTGCTTTTCCTCACTCCTAAACGATGTTGTACCTCCCTGGCCAGTGCATGAAATAACTACCTCCCTTTTTTCATCGACATTTAAAAGTTCCTCAAAATATTCCCGCCATCTACCCAATACCTCCAGCTCCCCATCTACTAACTCTCCTACTTTGTTTTTAACTGACAAATCCATTCGTTCCCTAGGCTTTCTTACCTTGTTTATCTCACTCCAAAATTTTTTCTTGTTTTCAGCAAAATTTATTGACAGTGCCTCTCCCACTCTTTCATCTTCTTTCCTTTTGCACTCTCTCACCACTCTCTTCACCTTTCTTTTACTCTCCATATACTCCTTCATTCCACCACTCACTCCTCTTTCCTCCTGCACCCACAAACTTCTGTCCCACATTCTAATACTGCATTTTTAAAACTATCCCAACTCTCTTCAATCCCCCCACTACTCATACTTGCACTAGCCCACCTTTCTGCCAATAGTTGCTTATATCTCACCCTAACTTCCTCCTCCCTTAGTTTATACACTTTTAACTCTCTCTTACTTGCTGTTGCCATTTTCTTTTTGTACCATCTACCTTTTATTCTAACTGTAGCTACAACTAAATAATGATCCGATATATATGTTGCCCCTCTATAAACATGTACATCCTGAAGCCTACTTATCAACCTTTTATCCACCAATACATAATCTAACAAACTACTTTCATTACGTGCTAATACATTGTATACTTATTTATCCTTTTTTTCATAAAATATGTATTACTTATTACCAATCCTCTTTCTACACATAGCTCAATTAACGGTTCCCCATTTACATTTACCCCTGGAACCCCAAATTTACCTACTACTCCCTCCACAACATTTTTACCCACTTTATCTTTAAGATCCCCAACGACAAGTACTCTCTCACTTGGTTCAAAACTCCCCACACACTCACTCAACATTTCCCAAAATCTCTTTCTCTCCTCTACACTTCTCTCTTCTCCAGGTGCATAAACACTTACTATAACCCACTTTTCCCATCCCACCTTTATTTTACTCCACATAATCCTTGAATTCATACATTTATATTCCCTCTTTACCTGCCATAACTGATTATTCAACATTATTGCCACTCCTTCTTTAGCTCTAACTCTATTTGAAACCCCTAACCTAATCCCATTTATTTCTCCCCACTGAAACTCTCCTACCCCCTTCAGCTTTGTCTCACTTAAAGCCAGGACATCCAGCTTCTTTTCATTCATAATATCTACAATCATCTCTTTCTTATCATTCGCACAACATCCACGCACATTCAAACATCCCACTTTGACGGTTTCCTTCTTTTTCTTTTTAGTAATCTATACAGGAAAAGGGGTTACTAGCCCATTGTTCCCGGCATTTTAGTTGACTTTTACAACACGAATGGCTTACGGAGGAAAGATTCTTTTTCCACTTCCCCATGGATATGAAAGGAAAAGTAATAAGAACAAGAACAATTAAGATAAAATCAAAGAAAACTCAGATGAGTGTGTGTACATAAATGTGTACATGTACGTATGTGTAGTGTGACCTAAGTGTAAGTACTATATTTTTATGGGAAGTGTTAAATTAAGCGCTCTTATACATACTCTAATTTTATGTGATTGAAAAAGATCGGACTATGAGATATTCAAGTGACCTTGTTGTATACCTCAGATAAGCATTTAAGGTTTTAATAAAAAACGGAAAAGGCTTGTTGAACTCTCCTTATTACCTGATTTTATAAGATTCTAAGTTTCTACTCAAAGTGATATTGTTACGAAGGTAACCAGCCCCTAGACGAAGGTTCGAATCGTAACAGTGTGTTTGTGTTTGTGTGTGTGTGTGTGTGTGTGTGTGTTTCCATCCCATTGCCTTGGAATCCCTCGTTCACTCAGTAGTTTTCCCCACCTCATTGGATATTCCTGCTGGGAACACCATTTGTTTGTGCATTCTCCTCTTTGACTCTTTGTTAATGTCTGAGAATACTTCCTAAATCTGTTATTCAATTCCCTGCAGATTTCCTGATCATTTTTTGTGAGCTCTCCTTCTGTCCTCTCCAGCCTTATTACCTGGTCCTTTAGTGTTCTCTACCTCCTAATGGGGCGGTATAGCAACTCTGGTTTGGATTTGGCTTTCGTTACTACGTGTTTCTCAAATTGTTTAATGATCCTTTTTATCCATGCGTATTTGCTTCGGCTCATCCACTTGCTTCCCAGTCTTCTTGAGTTATTTCCTTTCTTTACTTTTTCCACGCTCTTGCACCTTTAACTTTGCCTGCCTACACTTCTGAGTGAACCATGGACTCACTATATTTTTGTCATTGCTTCTTTTGATCCTCAGTATGAATTTCTTCTCTCCTTACCTGCACTTTCTTGTTACATATTCCTTCATTTCATTGTTTTTCCTTTCTAGTTCACTATCCCAGTGCACTATTTTAAAAGACTTCCCACACGTAAGTGCAATTTTCTATTTTAAAGTCTCTTGTTTGTCTCAGTAAGTCGTCTTATGTCTCGTAGCTTCCTGCAAGTCCTCCCTCACCTGCTGCTACAGCTACTACAGAGAAAACATCTTCGGTTCTGTTCACAAGTTCATTAGGTACTTCCTAACGCGGCTCAGGTCAGCTACTATGTAAGTTTACAAAAAAGAGACAAAAAGAAAGTTTTGAAATGGTAAACACAATTTTAAACGAATTACACTTAATATCAAATGTAACACCAAGGAAGTCTTCAAATATTTCAGCTTTAAAAGGTGAAATTAACACCGGAATCTTTAACTAATGACAACGGTAGAAAAAAACAGCAATAAAGAATAATCTGCAATAAGTAACACAGTTTCTATCTCTGTAATTACAGCTGAACATATTACGAACATTTCCAAATCGATCATTAATAATCAAGTGGAGCAAATAAACTGGCACCCTTAATTACATAATAATGCAGAAAGCAAATTGAGAGTGATATTAAATACTGACGAACGGAAAAGAACATATGCATGAACAAGCAGAGTAAAGAAATTAGGAAATATTTAAGTGACGTTCTTTATGTCAGGTCACGATGTTTGCTGAGAAACATGTGAACTATGGGTCACATCAGCTGTAAGCTTGGTTCTGGATGGTGACTGTTTTATGTAAGCGAGCCTAGTCTTGGCATGTTCTCCTGTTTTTGTCGTCTCATATATTATAGCTAAGTTCTTGGCTACTCCACGTGGTCTTATGAGTTGCTGGGCCTCAGATAAGCATTATTGGTGTTGCTGGTGCTACAGGCATATCTGTGATCGCTGAAGGTTGTCATCAGGTTCTTGGCTCTCACACTCGCATGCTTAATAATCCAGGCATTTTTCATGCCTCCAGTGTTTCCCAAAGCTCTTCCAAATTAATGAGAACAACAAACAATTACCCAGCCTGGGTAGCTACAATAAACTCTAATCATGAAAAAAAGGATCTAAACAGTTCTTTTCAGCAACTGCTAAACATATCGTCGGTTCCCTGGACTAGACGGCCAAGTATTTGACGATATGCATAATAATATAATATCTTTATTTACTACAAGTACATGTACAAGGTATACAGGCCTAGGTGATATCAATGACATACTACTATACAGAAAGTCCCTTGTTATGCTGACCATTTCGGGCAAATTAGGTCAGTGTCCCAGGATGCGACCCACACCAGTCGACTAACTCCCAGGTATATGGGTGAACATAGACAACAGGTGTAAAGAAACACGCCCAACGTTTCTACCCTCGCCGTGTGAAGCGAGAGCTTTAGCCACCAAGCCATGGGGCACGGGGCACGGGGCACGGGGCATCAGTAAACACAGGTGGGCCTGTCGCACCAACAACACCAATAACACTTTTATCAAACCATGCAACTCACAACAACACTACACTGATTAATCGAAAGCTAACTTAGTAATTTCAAGAGCGAGAGCAATATGAGAAAATGCCCTTACATCTGCCCTCATCCATACCACAAACACCATGGTTCAGAGCCAGGCCAGTATCTAGCTAGTTGGATCCTTGGCTCACATGTTACTCAGTAAACGTTATAGCATAATGGAAAACATTTACATTTTCCTTATGTCCTGAATTGGTCTATGTATGCTTATGTATTTCCCACGACTTTCTGTGGAGGTAAAAAACTTAATCTCCAAGTGAAGCTTCGTCAACACAAGTATTACAAAAAAAATCAGGCCTGGACTGACGAGTGCTTCACCAAAATGGAGGATATCGGAGATTGGTCCTTGGTCCAGAGCATTTCACAATTTACAGAAAAAATCTTGAAATTAGGCTAAATTTACAGAAAACATAAAATTGGGGTAAAATACAACATACTGTTTAGATCGAAGAAAAGGAAGTTTCATTGTTAACATGTGCAACAAGTATCTACTGAACACAAAACATCCCAAACAATGACATAAAATGTTCGTAAAGGCAAAATAAGAGACATTAGTGGTACGCCAGAGGAACAACCTGAAGTTTGTTAGTCAATGTCTGTCACTGAAGAGCAAATTCAAAAGAGTACTCAACTTTTCAGCTGAAAATCACCAGAAACATTGACGCAGTTATTAGACAGCACCTTGAATTTGCTGTCCGTTTTTATACTAAATTATGTAAATTACGATAATAACCTGGACACCGTACATAGAAGGGCAACAAACCTTGAATCTGCCATAAGAAGCTAACTATGCTCAAAAAGACTCCAAGCATCTATCCACACTTCTAAACCACTTTAAAAAAGACGTTTTATTCAAATATGAAGAAGTAATTGTCGCGCAAAGTGAGTCAATACACTGAAGAAACAGCACTTAACTTAGAGGCAAGATAAGCAAAGCAAATGTAGGAAAAGGTTTATACTACAGAGTCACAAACCACTACAAGAAGCTGTCTACTGAAATTTTAAATAGTATAAAAAAAAAATTCAGTCGTTTATGAAGTGACTGTAGAAGGTATTTGCCAATTTCAATTTCATATAGATATTTGCAGGGATGTCTTTTCTCAGCCCACGGTAGACTATGTATCACATAGAACACAATACTGGTGGAAACATAAGTGACTGTAGTGGTAGCCGCAGTAGTAGTAGTAGTAGTAGTAGTGTTGTAGTAGTAGTAGTAGTAGGTATCTGTATTAACTTTCCGTCTGACGTTTCCTTTAAATATTCATAAAAAAAAATAATAAATATTTAGATTAGATGTTTCCGTCGAAGCGGCTAACTTATTACGCAGCCCATGTCCATCCTGTGCCGCGTAGCACAAGAATGCACAAAAGCCTAGGAACTTGGCCCCAAAAGGGTTAAAAGGATTATATCTGGATTTTGTTCTACATAATCAAATTTATAAAATTTGCTTAATATGTCTGGTATTTATTGTCATTAATAAGATATCCTAACATATTACATAGATTATTATACTATTTTCTCTATATTTATCAATAAGAAGACAATAAAGTACATAGTATAGTGACATTAATGAAAGCAGCTCTGAGGAGCTTCTTAGCTGAGTGTGGCTGGAGAGAGTGAAGGTGGCAGAGAACTTTTCTGCCAAACTTTTCTAATCTCAGCAACACAGAAAAAAGTAGAGATATTTAAACAGAAGAAATTGCCAACACGAATCTTTGGCTATGTTGCTATCTGCCTTTGCCATGTTACCATGTACTCCCTCTCTCTCTCTCTCTTTAAACCGGGTTTTACAAGGTTAGGTTAGGGTTTCTTACTTTATTTGCCAGCCAAGAGCTGTTACCTACATCAGCTCATTTGTGGGCAACCGACTTTATTTCGTTGACGTCACTATGCTGAACGATAATGTTCTAGACACGAGTCACCATATAAATAAATGATTACAGGTGAAGTGATGTTCTGCAGAAACTTACAGTCAGAGAGTAGTTGCTACTTGCTGCCCGTCGTGTGGTGTAGAAGCTCACTTCTCGCTGTCCTCAGAGTGGAACCAAGTATGGTAGTTTGACAGTATTGGTCTTGCACATAACAGTAAGGCCATGCACATCATTCATGTGTTGAAGGCTCTGCTGAAATGACTGATCTATCCAGACTGGGTCCAGGCGAGAGATGAGTTATTTTGCTCTGTTCTCTATACTGTTAAGAAATGGCAGATTAGACGGGGGGGAGGGGGGGCAGACAGTCCAAGAAAGTGGAGCATATTCAAGATGTCAGCGTATTTGTGCATCGTACAGAATCTTGCAACCTCTACTGTCGAACATATGTGAGATACGTCTAAGTGCTGTAAGCTTCCTTGCCATTTTGCTTGCAAGATTTACAAAGTGGTTCTATATAATCAGTTTGGTGTCAGATTTCACCTCAAGGATATCAACTTCATCCCCGGGTGCCAACACTTCCCCATTCATTCTTACCTTACCACTGTTCCAGCATTACCATCATGGTGCCTAGAGACTATAATCATTTGTGTATTCTCAGGAGCAAATGTTACCTTCCATCATTTACCCCAGGCTGATATAGCTGTAAGCTGGTGGTCATCTGCATATGCATAGGATTCTGCGATGAGATTATATGATCATATAATTTGTAAGACATTGTTTCTTTTTCTCTATAGAACTGTTGTTTCTTTAGAGAAGAACTCAAAATGGCTGAGTAAATTTTATGAGTTTTTGACTTAGAAGTAGTACAATAGCCTCTAAAATATTATTACTCACAAAGCGAGCAAAGACGTCAATATCTTCATATTAAAAGACTGATGAGAATAATAATAAGAATGAAAACAATAACGACTCTCCAAAAGAACAATTAGACCATTGTATAGCACCCCAGCAACTCAGAGTACAGGAACCCTGTTGAAAACCATACAACTGCAGCACTCAGACCAGTGGTACACTCAGACCAGTGTACTCACAACTGGTACACTCAGAACAGTGTACTCACAACTGGTACACTCAGACTAGTGTTCTCACAACTGGTACACTCAGACCAGTATTCTCACAACTGGTACACTCAGACCAGTGTTCTCACAACTGGTACACTCAGACCAGTGTTCTCACAACTGGTATACTCAGACCAGTGTTCTCACAACTGGTACACTCATACCAGTGTTCTCACAACTGGTACATTCAGACCAGTGTTCTCACAACTAGTACACTCAGACCAGTGCTCTCACAACTTGGGACTGTCTTGCCCTGGGTTTGAATCCAAGCTAATTACTAGATGTTCTTAGTTCGTTAAGCAGTCCAAGAAAGTAATCCCCGTATTTCACAACCCTAGTCCACTGTGCCTCAATACACGCGACTGGAATAGTGTAGAGTGCGGCAAAAGTTGGTAATTCAAGTGAATATTACCGCCAAAGGTTTGAAGGAAATCACAAGAAGCATTCCTAACCAGTGATATTTTTAAAACACTGGCAGTCTCCCACTGAGGTAGGGTGACCCGAAAAAGGAAGAAACACTTCGACCGTCACTCACACCGCCACCGTCTTGCCTGAAGCTCACCGGCAATGCAGTCCGATGCCTTGGGGTGATACTTATACGGAGCCGTTTGCCAGTAAATAATTTTTATTATTTTTTAGTCGCATAAAGTTAATTTTAAACATAGGGATCCACTGCACTCCTGTTTGTGAGTGCGGGTTTGTTTGTGAGTGCGGGTTTGTTTGTGAGTGCGGGTTTGTTTGTGAGTGCGGGTTTGTTTGTGAGTCCAAGAAAGTGGAGCATATTCAAGATGTCAGCGTATTTGTGCATCGTACAGAATCTTGCAACCTCTACTGTCGAACATATGTGAGATACGTCTAAGTGCTGTAAGCTTCCTTGCCATTTTGCTTGCAAGATTTACAAAGTGGTTCTATATAATCAGTTTGGTGTCAGATTTCACCTCAAGGATATCAACTTCATCCCCGGGTGCCAACACTTCCCCATTCATTCTTACCTTACCACTGTTCCAGCATTACCATCATGGTGCCTAGAGACTATAATCATTTGTGTATTCTCAGGAGCAAATGTTACCTTCCATCATTTACCCCAGGCTGATATAGCTGTAAGCTGGTGGTCATCTGTATATGCATAGGAGTCTGCGATGAGATTATATGATCATATAATTTGTAAGACATTGTTTCTTTTCTCTATAGAACTGTTGTTTCTTTGAGAAGAACTCAAAATGGCTGAGTAAATTTTATGAGTTTTTGACTTAGAAGTAGTACAATAGCCTCTAAAATATTATTACTCACAAAGCGAGCAAAGACGTCAATATCTTCATATTAAAAGACTGATGAGAATAATAATAAGAATGAAAACAATAACGACTCTCCAAAAGAACAATTAGACCATTGTATAGCACCCCAGCAACTCAGAGTACAGGAACCCTGTTGAAAACCATGCAACTGCAGCACTCAGACCAGTGGTACACTCAGACCAGTGTACTCACAACTGGTACACTCAGACCAGTGTACTCACAACTGGTACACTCAGACTAGTGTTCTCACAACTGGTACACTCAGACCAGTGTTCTCACAACTGGTACACTCAGACCAGTGTTCTCACAACTGGTACACTCAGACCAGTGTTCTCACAACTGGTATACTCAGACCAGTGTTCTCACAACTGGTACACTCATACCAGTGTTCTCACAACTGGTACATTCAGACCAGTGTTCTCACAACTAGTGCACTCAGACCAGTGCTCTCACAACTTGGGACTGTCTTGCCCTGGGTTTGAATCCAAGCTAATTACTAGATGTTCTTAGTTCGTTAAGCAGTCCAAGAAAGTAATCCCCGTATTTCACAACCCTAGTCCACTGTGCCTCAATACACGCGACTGGAATAGTGTAGAGTGCGGCAAAAGTTGGTAATTCAAGTGAATATTACCGCCAAAGGTTTGAAGGAAATCACAAGAAGCATTCCTAACCAGTGATATTTTTAAAGCACTGGCAGTCTCCCACTGAGGTAGGGTGACCCGAAAAAGGAAGAAACACTTCGACCGTCACTCACACCGCCACCGTCTTGCCTGAAGCTCACCGGCAATGCAGTCCGATGCCTTGGGGTGATACTTATACGGAGTCGTTTGCCACTAAATAATTGTTATTATTTTTTAGTCGCATAAAGTTAATTTTAAACATAGGGATCCACTGCACTCCTGTTTGTGAGTGCGGGTTTGTTTGTGAGTGCGGGTTTGTTTGTGAGTGCGGGTTTGTTTGTGAGTGCGGGTTTGTTTGTGAGTGCGGGTTTATTTGTGAGTGCGGGTTTGTTTGTGAGTGCGGGTTTGTTTGTGAGTGCGGGTTTATTAAAATATTGTGACCTGGCAAGGGCATTTCTCCTACGAGGTGGCTGTTATAATTAAACCAAAACTTGTAAGAAAATAGGTAAGGAGGAGCACTGCGGCAGGCTTACTGGTCCATGTGGAAAGAAGACACTGTGTACAGATCAGGACATTTATTTAATGATACGTTTCGCTGCGTTTGGCTTCATCATTAATGAATGTTCTGAACTGCTGTACATAAATGTTACTTTCCTCCGTTTGTAGGTATCAGCACATCACTTAGAGGTACTGGTCCAAGCTAGGCAGGTCCGACTCATACCCACTCACGTGTCTATCTAACTTATTTTTAAAGTTATTCAAAGTTCTCGGTTCAATGAAGCTACTCAGGACTTTCTTCCACATATCCCAAAATATTACCATACCAGTATTTTTCTACATTATTTCTAAATCTATTTTTTTTCCAACTAGAATTCTTTACTGTGAGTTCTATCTTGGTTAGATTTTTTCAGTAAGATATTTATATCCCCTTTATTTATTCCGGCAGTTATATTAGGGTCGATTGGAGCCACACCCCAGCTTTAAAAAACAGCAAAGTGCTGGTGAGCTTCAGTTTGGTAGTGAATGGTCGTTGGGAAGCTGGTTATTCAACTGCCCCATTGAAGAGAGAGTTGAACTTCATTCTTGTGAGGTGTCACACTTTGAATGGGTTTGTGGTATCTGGTCCAGGAGTGCTAAGGTGGTAGAGTACGGTGTCTAAGGGAATGGGTAGTTCTGAGCTACAGGCGAACTTGGCAGTCCCATCCTCGAGTCGTTGGATGAGTTCTTGGAGAAGCATTGCGTTTTTATGTTGTATCGTTGGAACGTGACGCCAGACGTAGAGTGGTCTGTGGTGGAGGTGGAGGGAGAGGGTGTTGGTCATCTCTTATTGGTGGGATTTGGCGGCGTCTCGACGGCCTCTGATTGGACCATCTCCACGGTGGGAGGAGTCAGTGGTGGTGGTGAAGCAGTGGCGATGTTGGCGAGATTAACAGTGGACTTTATGATATCAGATGAAGGTGGAGATTCAGGGAATGTAAAGCTGGGCATGTTGATGAGTTTGAAGAGTTCATTGATGGTGGTGTTGAGTGGCGGTGATGTAGTACTGGTGGAGGAAGCAGCTTGAGTGGCCTTGAGATTCAATCTTGGTGGTGTCTGATTGGAGCTTTGTAATAACAGCATATGTTGTAGGTTGAGCAGTGGTTTTCTTTTGTTGTTCTAGTTGTTTCTTAAGTACTTCTCGTCTGGTTGGGCACCTGGCAGCAAGGGTATGGTGGTCATTCTTGCAGTTCAGGCATTTAGGTGGAGTGGTGGTGGTGTAAGTTTTGAAATCGTGTCCTTCTTTACCGCAGGTAGGGGAGAACTTCTTGTCCTTGGTGGGGGAGTCCTTTGTGGTGTGGAGGTATGAGTAGGAGCTATAATACTATGGAATATTCTTGAATTTCTCTGCTTTAATGAAGGATGGATTGATGTGGAAATAGTGGATAGCCAGTCCCTCAACGAGACCTCTGGCTGCCATAGTGACGTCACTGAAGGTGACCTTTAGCATGGAGGAAGCATTGGGTATTTTAGTAATATATTCCACAGTGGCCTAAGGGTTCTGGGCTTCAATGGACGATTTGATTCCGTCAGTAGCCTGGGTAGTGATGAGCTTGTCTAGTCGCTTGAGGAACACAGTTCTCTTAGCCCTCAAGGCTGGGGAAGTCATTACTTGAAATCCTCGCTGTTGAAGGTGGTGTTGATTTTCTCAGCCTCGGTGTCGTCAGTACAGACGACAACGAAAGCCTCTTTGAGCGACAGAATCGCATTACACTTGACTTGCAGTGTGCCACTGATGGCAGCTGCAAGTGCTTGTCTGGACGAGTCATTGACTGTCCCACTTGTTGGCTTAATCTTCACCCTGTTCGAGAAATGCATCGTGGTATAAGATGCAGAATGTCCGCAAGAGAAAGGAAAAGGGAAAAAAATACATAATTCAAATATAAAACTATCTTACAACTAATTATGAAAATAGACTTCACGTAAATATTATTTAGGTCTAAGTCCTATCAACTTCACGAAAATCATTATGCTTCATGTAGTCTGTTAACCACCAGTCAAGAACACTCGTATTATTAGAACAAGCATTAAAGTAAATTCTCAGTGTTTATACACTGAGAGTATTTCACTTATCGTTATCCTCCTACCCATCATCGACCACCCTGTAAACACACACACAACCCGCACATATAAAAGGGAGGAGCTTACGACGACGTTTCGGCCCGACTTGGACCATTTACAAAGTCACACTAACACACAGAGACGGAGGAAGGGGTAAGCTCCTCCCTTTTATATGTGCGGGTTGTGTGTGTATTGTTCCAGTCACGGTATTGTGCCTTTTTTGTTATTTATGCACCCTGTAACGTCTGTAGGTTCCCTCACCTTCTATACTAACATTCCCTTCGTCTGTCCCACCTCTTTCTATTTGTACCCAAGGTTTTTATAGGGTTAGGGACTTCCTTTCATTATTTACAAGCTAAAAATTGTTACCTACATCAGCGCATTTAAAAGCCTTTTAATTGATTTGAGAAATACAAATAAAGAACATGATCTGTAGGACATTAGGACAATTTTTTTAATTCGATGTTGTTATTCTGTACGAACTTGTTCTAGGCTCAAGCCATTCTAGGAACGAATGAATGATCCTAAGATGAACTGATGTACTTAAGAAGGGTACAGCCAGAGAGTAGCTGCTGTTTACTGCCCGTCTTGTTGTGTTGAAGCTCACTTCTCGGTGTCTGCGAAGTGGAGAGAAGTATGGTATCTTGAAAACATTGGCTTAATGCTGTACATAACAAAAAGTTCCCCCACATCCCTTCGGGGTTAAATGCTCTCTTGGGATAATTGATCTATCCAGGCCGGGTTCTGGCGAGCGATAAATCTTGCTTGAGTCTCTATTCTCTTCAGAAGTCGTAGATGATACGAAGGGCAGGAAATCCAAGACAGTGAAGCATACTCATTGTTTGACGGCAATTTTGCCTTGTACAGAACTTTTCAGCCTCTTCTGTGGAGCAGATATTACCCTGGTAGGTTTAGCGCTTTTTTTTTATTATATGGAGCAGATACGAGATACGCCTTAGTACTGCTAGCTTCTTGGCTTCCTTGGTTGCAAGACTTGTCACATAGAAAGTTCTCATACTCAGAGATGTACTGAAGCACAAACTACCCCAGCCTCTTCCCCACTGATCTACACCCTCCCCACCTAACGGCCTTCCACCTAAGAACCCACCTAACCCCCCCCTTACCTATCATCTACACATTCCCCACTACATTACCCATCCCCCCTCCTTCCCCACTAACCTCTCCCCTCCCCACGCCCCTTAACCCATGCACTGTCATCTCTCGATAAGGCTGCGAGAAAGCCCCATCCCACGCCCTACCATATAATTCCCTGTTCCTACACTTAGTCCTATAAAAAGCCGCTCCCAATGCCCCAATACGTGCCCTCCCCTCCTCTTCCCTACAACTCCATGAAATATAAACATAATCCAATACCAAATAAGACAACCCCCTGCGTATGCTGTCCGAAAACTGCCCCAGATCCAAACTCAGCGCCCTCAGAACCGAAACCTCCCTTTCCCCCACCTGTCGTAACACCCCCAAACCCTTCTCTCACCTCCTGCAATCCATCACAAAAATAAACGACATGATATGCCGTTTCAAGCTCTCCACACCTACCGCAAACCCCATTGGCTACCAACCCCATGACGTATAATTGAGCTCTAGAAGCCAAAACCCCTTGCAAAAACCTATATCCTACCTCTCGCACCCTAGGATGTAACTTTAGCTTTCGAAACCACCTCCATATTCCTTGCCAATCATACAGGGGATAAACCCCTCTCCCCTGCACCTCCCTCCCCTCCAAGCCCAACCTATCCAACCTACTAACCCTACTCGTCCCCGGCTCTTTCATCACCATTAACCCTCGCAAAATTGCCTCACATACCAAAATATCCTTCCTTCCCCACCACCTGCGCACCTCCTTCATTACGAACCCCACTCTTCTTCCCCCCTCCCCTCCTCGCACCAGAAATTCATGCCTCACAAACACACTTCGTAATCTACACCTCAACGGTATCAACCCTAGCCCTCCCCACCTCGTCTTGGTTTCCACTACCTCCCTACTTAGCCAGTGTCTCCCATGCCCCCATACGAACCTTAAAACATTACTCAACAAACGTTGCACATCCACCTCCAAGAGAGGATATACCACCGCCCTAAACCATAATTTGCTATACACCAACACATTTATAACAATAACTCTTTGCAGTAATGTCACCTCTCCCACTCCCCAGCCCCTCATCCTTCCAATTGCCGCATCCACCACCGTCCTTGAATTCACCTCCTGTGCCACTACCGCATCTGCACTAAAAACTATACCGCATATCTTAATCATTTCTACACAATTCCAACCCTCCGTGACCCCAACGTTCCCCAGACCAACTTCCTACCTCCAATAAATTAGACTTCCCCTATTAACCCTCATCCCTGTTCCCTCCCAAAACGTTCTATCAAATCATTCAACTTACTCAATTGCCACTCCTTCCTAACCAACACCGTGGTGTCATCAACATAACCAACCATACCACCCACCTCCTCCCTCTCCTCAGACCCTCCCCTCAACCCCGCCTCTACCATTCTGTAAAAAGGATCCTGCAAAAGTGTGAAAAGGATCTGCGACAGAGGACAACCCTGTCGCAGACCCCTCTGCATTTCCACTGCCCTTCCCACCTTCCCATTAATCTGCACTCGTAATAACGCACCTGCATACAATGTTTCGACCCACCTTACCACCCCTTCCCCAAAACCCTGCCTCTCCAATATTGCTAATAACATTTCTAGATCAACCCTGTCATATGCTCTCTGCCAATCCAATCCTAACACCCCCCCCCCCCTCCTCACTTTCCTCAATAAACTGCTTAATTCGCCGATGCCCTGTACGAATACTCCTTCCAGGCACCCCAAATTGACCCTCATGCAAAACTCCACCTAAACCCCTCTTGATCCTATTTGCCAAAATCTTTGCAAAAATTTTGTAATCCGCCGTCAACAAAGCCAGGCCCCTATAATCACTTAAGCCCTCAGGAGAATCTCCCTTCGCCACTAATACTACTACCCCAGTCCTCATTGATTTCCCCATGAAACCATTCTCCTCAACCCATTAATCAACCTCACGAGAACCCCTTTTAAAACCTCCCAATGAGTTACGTACAAATCCCCGGCAACCCATCGATCCCAGGTGACTTCCCAACCTCAAACCCTGCACGGCTTCCCAAACCTCCTCCTCAAAATCTCTGCCCCGCACTCTCTTCCCTCCTCCACACTCAAGAATCTCCCTATGCCCTGCAATAACCCTTCTCTTTCCAACTGATTAACCTTCCCTTCCTGTATTGAACACGAAACCATCCTTCGCAACCCCCATGCCCTCCGTCGTTCTTAAAACCCTCCTCCTGATACCCATCCACCCCCTCCACTTTCAAAGACAAATTAACATCCCCTCCTACGTTTCTCAAAATTCCTTAAAACCACCTTTGAAGCCTTATTTCCCCATAAAACCTCCTCCATACCACTCCTAACCCGTAAGGCATGAAACCGTTCCTCTTGCAAATCCCGTAACATACCCCTCAATTCCACTACCTCTGCCTTTATCCTCCCCCAATCCCCGCCTGACAATCACGTAACAACCCCTCCAAATATTTCTGATACCCAAACCTACTCCTGCTATCTTCCCTACCGACCCACCCATAAAACTTCCTAATTTCCTCTTTCCCCTCTCCATCCACCATCTGACAATCCCATTTGACACCACCCCCTTCCACACCCTCCCACCACTCTTCGAACATCTCAGCCCCCTTCCCTCTTCAATAAACTGCCCCGTCCCACCCCCTTCAAACAACACTCCTCTATGATCCGAAAAACCCACATCGACACATTCCACCCTCCGAACATCCACCGCCCTTGTCACATATATTCTGTCCAGTCGTGCTGCATAATCCTTCCTCATAAAAGTATATTCCACCATTTCTCCCCGTCCCCCCACCACGTCTACCACTCCACTGCCCCCAACACACCCCTCAACGACCCCAACACACACACCCCACCCCGTGGCTCGACGTCTCTAATCCGAATCACACAATTCCAATCTCCAGCAATTATAGACACTTGAGGCAAACCTCGGACAGCATACGCCAACTCATTGTTTACAAAATCATCCTTTAGTCTCCTATTGCTTATAGCTGGCATATATACTCCCAGGAAACTCACCTGTACTCCACCCCAATCCCCGTTTACTCTAACTATTCTCCCAAGACTCTAAAGTGAATGGACATAACTCACTGACTCCTACCAACACCCCCCCTTTAAATGCCCGTGCATCACACGCAAAAATCCTATACCCCTTTATTGCTAGCTCATTACCCTTCCTATAATTATGCTCTTGACAAAAGAAAACATCAACGTTCCACCTCCGCAAAGTTACCTCCACCCATTTACGTTTCACCTCATTCCTGAGGCCATTCACATTAAATGTTACACACCTGAAACGTAAGACTGGGGTTTGCCCTTTGGCTTCAGTACTCTCTTTTCCATTATCATATGTCCTTCCCCATCCTTTCCCCTCCTACCCCTCCCATCCTCCTTTACTTCCCTAGCACCCCCAGTACCCTTTGACCTACCTCCTTTTTCCTGCACCACATCTGCCCACACTTTTTTCCCAGGCCTTTGTGCTGCTGTCAACAAGTCATCCTCAGACTCCTCCCCTGGCCATTTCCTGGACTCCCCTTTCTCCTCAACTAACTCCATTTCCTCTTCCCTATGAACCTCTGCTACTACCACAGATACCTGAACGCTATTCACTTCCCTACACATATCATTCTCAACAACAGCCTCATTTTGATCCTTCTTGAAATCACCTCGCCCCAAAACAGAAACTTCTTCCATCGACAAATTATCTCCCTGTATGAACTCTCATAGGTCCTTCAAAATCTCTGCCTCCTCCCCATGCATCCATTGATGATCAGCAACAGACGCCGTACTATGTTCCTCTGATGCCACAGACGACACATTACCCTCGCCTCCCATCTGCCCTTCCACCTGCTCCACCTCCTCGCTCCACGACTGACGCACCATGCCCTCCTGCCCGTCGTCCACACGTCGGTCTTCTGTCAGAATTGTTGAAACCTCCTTGGGTCTCACGTCCTCGTCCACACCTCGCCTCACTTCCGTCTTCCTTCGATTACAGTCTGCCGCCAGGTGTCCCTGCTGTCCGCATAACCGACAGGTTCGAACCTGCCCAACATATGTAACATACACCTGCGTGCGAAAACCAGTCATTAGTATATAAGAAGGGATCTCCTGACGTAACATCATCTTGACGGAATACGTCCCCTCCAACATCCCAGCATAGGGCCCATTCGCCCACCTGCCAACTGTTACTGCATGAACAATGCCATATTTCTGCATGGCTTCAGTAATATCACATTCTCCCGCCTCAAAAGGCATATTCTTCAGCTTCACCCACTTGTAGGTGGCTGACACATCATGGACACATACCTCAAGGCCTGATAACACCACCAGCCTCTTGTCTTGAAACGTATCCACGATCCTGTGATATGCCGCCGAACACGCAAACTTCACAAACAGCCTCCTCGCTCCATTGAGGGATATCCCGTATAATTCGGAATGGTCCATTCCCAGCACATCACGCAGAATCGCAGGTAGAACAATATCCGCGTTGGACGGGTACACTGCTCCCTGTAGAATCTCAATTCCAACAGTATTAACCCTCCTCCTGTAGCCCTCCGCCATGACAGTGAAAATAAAATTTCACGATGCGGCCACCAGAGGTCACGACGAGCACCCGCACACAACCAGGGCTGGGCGTTGAATGTGACAACCAAAAACTAGATGAGTGACTTGCGGCTGGCAGTGGGATTGGTGGACAACTTGCTGCTTCTGCCTCCTTGTTGTCGTACTTCACTATCCTCTAAGACTTTCTTCGAAATCCTTCACCATTGATAAAGTATATCCCTTTATACTCATATACCACACGTTCCTCAAGTATTTTCACTTTTTCACTTTTGTAAATTACTCTTCACTTTTGGTAAGTTACACTTATTTATAACGACATACTACCTGCTATGACATCACCACTTCCTGGAGGCCTACTGACTGCCACCTTCCCTGGTTATATATATATGTCGTGCCGATTAGGTAAAACTTGCAATTTTGGCTTAAATAGCAACGCTCACCTTGCCATATAAGACAAGTGAAAATTTGTGTATGCAATAATTTCGCCAAAATCATTCTAAACATAACGAAAAAAATATATTTCATTGTGTTTGTTTATTATTAAATTAATGTTATCGTATCTAAAATATATTCAGTTGGGTTAGGCTAAATTAAATTGCGCTTGTTGTAATAAGGTTAGGTAGGTTTTCAAAGTTTCTCTTGATACAAAATTATAAATTCTTACATTAACATAAATGAAAAAAATATATCTTTAAACGTATAAGAGAAAATTTTAGAAAGGACTTAATTTTAGATGAGTTCTTGCTAATTGACCAGTTTTACCTAATCAGCACGACATATATATATATATATATATATATATATATATATATATATATATATATATAATATATATATATATATATATATATAATATATATATATATATATATATAATATATATATATATATATATAATATATATATATATATATATAAAATATATATATATATATATATATATATATATATATATATATATATATATATATATATATATATATATATATATATATATATATATATATATATATATATATATATATATATATATATATAATATATATATATATATATATATATATATATATATATATATATATATATATATATATATATTTCTTTTCTTCGTTTTCTTGTTAACTTGGTCACTCTCGCTGTACGCTGCCCCACAATTTGCTTGTTAATCAACCTCCCTTAACTCTTGACCTTCTGACTTTCGTCGCTAGCTTTTGTACTTTGTATATTTGTACCCGTTGGCAGCAGTGCCTGCTAGGCCTCAAAACGTTCTGGCACTTTCAAATTTTGTTGTGTAATTTCAGGCTTCCTCTCGCCTTTTTTTTAGCTAATAACTTTGGTTATCACTTGTAGGGTTGTTCACTGACACTGTCACTACCACTGGCTTCTCTAGGAGCTAATGTACCACCTAAAAACACTAAGATTCACGGAGCCTTGTGTCCCACTACACTACCGCCGCGCACGTCTGTGTGTGTGTGTGTACTCACCTAGTTGTACTCACCTAGTTGTGGTTGCAGGGGTCGAGTCATAGCTCCTGGCCCCGCCTCTTCACTGGCCGTTACTGGGTCACTCTCCCTGCTCCATGAGCTTTATCATACCTCTTCTTAAAGCTATGTATGGAACATGCCTCCCCTACATCGCTTCCCAAGTTATTCCACTTCCCAACCACTCTGTGACTGAAGAAATACTTATTAACATCTCTGTGATTCATCTGAGTCTTCAACTTCCAACTGTGTCCCCTTGTTGCTGTTTCCCATCTCTGGAACATTCTGTCTTTGTCAACCTTGTCAATTCCTCTCAGTATCTTATATGTAGTTATCATGTGTCCCCTATCTCTCCTGTCCTCCAGTGTCGTCAGGTCGATTTCCCTTAACCTCTCCTCGTAGGACATACCCCTTAGCTCCGGGACTAGTCTTGTTGCAAACCTTTGCACTTTCTCTAGCCTCTTTACGTGCTTGGCTAGGTGTGGGTTCCAAACTGGTGCTGCATACTCCAGTATGGGCCTAACGTACACAGTGTACAGGGTCCTGAACGATTCTTTATCAAGATGTCGGAATGCTGTTCTTAGGTTTCCTAGGCGCCCATATGCTGCAGCAGTTATTTGGTTGATGTGCGCCTCAGGAGATGTGCCTGGTGTTATACTCACCCCAAGATCTTTTTTTTTGATTGAGGTTTGTAGTCTCTGGCCCCCTAGACTGTACTCCCTCTGCGGTCTTCTTTGCCCTTCCCCAATCTTCATGACTTTGCACTTGGTGGGGTTGAACTCCAGGAGCCAATTGCTGGACCAGGCTTGCAGCCTGTCCAGATCCCTTTGTAGTTCTGCCTGATCCTCGTCCGACTGAATTCTTCTCATCAACTTCACATCATCTGCAAACAGGGACACTTCGGAGTCTATTCCTTCCGTCATGTCGTTCACAAATACCAGAAACAGCACCGGTCCCAGGACTGACCCCTGTGGAACCCCACTCATCACCGGCGCCCACTCTGACACCTCGCCACGTACCATGACTCGCTGCTGTCTTCCTGACAGGTATTCCCTGATCTATTGTAGTGCGTTCCCTTTTACCCCTGCCTGGTCCTCCAGCTTCTGCACTAATCTCTTGTGTGGAACTGTACTCACCTAATTGTACTCACCTAATTGTGGTTGCAGGGGTCGATACTCAGCTCCTGGCCTCGCCTCTGCACTGTCCGCTACTGGGTCTCTGCTCTCCCTGCTCCGTGAGCTTTATCATACCTTGTCTTAAAACTATGTATGGTTCCCGCCTCCACTATATCGTTCGCTAAACTATTCCACTTCCTAACTACTCTATGGCTGAAGAATTGCTTCCTAACATCCCTCTGACTCATCTGAGTCTTCAGCTTCCAGTTGTGTCCCCTTGTTTCTGTGTTTCCTCTCTGGAACATCCTGTGTGTGTTAGTATTACAACCTCAGGTTCAATGGCCTGTTAACCTGAGTGTAAACGGGAGCTTGGAGCAAAGAAACACAGTAGATGTATTGAAATTGTATTTCCTTCAAAAATCAGTTAGATTAATTACAGACTTTTGTCTTTTCCTTCACCAAGTAATTGTGATTATATAAGACTTTTGTCTTTTCCTTCACCAAATATAACAAAGTGCTGTTTACACATATGTACACTATATACAAAGGAGTAGTGTTTAGTGCACGCCACAGTTGTCTAGGCTAAGCAGCAGCCAAAAGACAGACAACATTCCACATCCAGCTCTATGTAAGAATTCCAATGACAAACCGTGAGTGGTATCCACGTCACCTTTGTCATTGTTAAACTCGCATTTTAATTGGCTGAACCGAGTTGTTGATTTGATGATGGGGCCCCATCACCAAACCCTTAACAATGGTTCGCTGGTTGGAGGGGAGCCTATGTGGGTGTGTTTAACATGCTCTGAATAAAGGTTACATACTCTTTGCATGCAACACCCTCACCCCAAGAGGGCTCAGGACTAGGCTTCCACCTCAAATGGGTAGAGTGCCGCCATGGCACATATAATAATGGGACCGCCTTTCCCCTCAACCATCCCGCTCATTAGTTAAAGCTAAACTTTTCTCGAGACATAAAGTCCAGCTTTAAACTTAAGAGTGAGACAGCAGACGGTAGGGCTAGCGTAGGTCCAAGGTGCCTGCGGTCGGTAGCAGGGCACCCCCCCACTAAAAAAAACCCCACTAGGGGAAAAAAAAGGGCTGGTTCCACCCAAAGTCCCTAACACATCCTAACTAAATACAATGACTTCTGGACAACACATCAGCTAGTGTATTAATTTTCCCAGCAATGTGTATAATTTTTATATTGTAGGGTTGCAACCTAATACTCCAACGCATGAGTCTGGTATTTTTGTTCTTCATGAGCTGGAGATATACCAGAGGGTTGTGGTCGCTGTAGATGGTGACCACCTGAGAGGACTGGCCCATGTAGACATCAAAATGCTCTAATGCCAGAAGTAGAGCCAGGCCCTCCTTCTCTATAGTAGAGTAGGCTCTCTGGTGTGGTTGGTATTTGGCCGAAAAATATGCCACAGGCTGCAACCCATCATCCCCAGATTGCAGAAGCACTGCCCCCACCCCAGACTCACAAGTGTCAATCTGCAAGGAAAATGGTTTTGAAAAGTCTGGAGACAACAGAATGGGTGCAGTACAAAGTAATCTCTTTGCTTTCGTAAAGGCATCTTTCTGGGGTCCAAATAAAGGGAACTTTGTGACTGGTAAGTGAGGTTAGAGGTGCAACAATATCTGCAAAAATTTTACAGAATCTTCTATAAAACCCTACCATCCCTAGAAAACGTTGAAGGGATTTCCTGTCAGGGGGAACTGGATAATTTTTAATGGCCAGAATTTTTGCAAATTTAGGTCCCACTTTGCCACTACCTACTGCATGGCCCAGAAAATTAATAGTAGTTTGGCCAAAGGATGACTTTGATAAATTAACAGTTAAATGAAAACTCTGGAAGGTCTCAAAGAGAGCCTTAAGCCTAAACACATGTTGGTCCCAAGTGTCCGACACAACAACTATGTCATCTAGGTAAGCTGCCGTGCCTTCAAGTCCTTTAACCCCTTGACTGTCGCAACCCTCAATCCTGAGTGCCATTCTGTTGTCGCAAAATATTCGAAAAAAAAAAATTATTTTTTCTTATCAAAATGTTAAGATTATTTTTCTGATTGTTTTTATCCTAAAAACAGATTTTTGCCATCAATACTTACCGATATATGGAGGTGTAAAGTTGGCAGAAAATGAGCCGCGTATGGCAACATCGGCGACTGCCGCTCACTCAGTAAACATTTGTTTACTTCCATTCATAGATTTCTTGTTTTTTTTCACTATTTTCTTATTTTGCGTAACTTATGTGGCCTGTGAGGCCAAGATAAGGTGCAATGTATATATATACATTCGTTGTACCCAACACAATAATAGCATAAACATTAGTATCTTTATATTGTTTACAAAACTTGTTTACACAAATGAACAATACAAAAAATCTTTATTACTATTGTTCTATAGTATATATACAAATGTACAGTCACTGGACATGTTCATAAAAGTTCTGCAGCTTGTGGAACTCTTTGAAACATGCACAGTGGTGTTTTATTCTCACACATAAAACGAATGTCTCTGCATTTTTGTGGGTGTTTTTGTATATACACAGACAAAACATCTCTTCTGAGCAGTTTTCTTCAAAATAGCAGCTGGCAGTTGTGTTAGGTAGTTATCCTAGGTTGATGGTCGTCTGGGTCGTCATTCCTTCCTTCCTACCTTCCTTCCTTCCTTCCTTCCTTCCTTCCTTCCTACCTACCTACCTACCTACCTACCTTCCTTCCTTCCTTCCTTCCTTCCTTCCTTTCTTTCATCTCGTCCTTCCTTTCTTCCTTCTGGTTTCTATAAATACACACATAGTCACTGGACACGTGCCTAGAACTGCTGTAAGCTTCTGGAAGCTGGTTGTTGTGTCTGGGTCATCATTCCGACCTTCCTTCCTTCCTTCATTCCTTCTAACCTTTCTTCCTACATTCCTTCCTTCCTTTCATCTCGTCCTTCCTTTCCTTCCTTCTGATTTCTATATATACGCATATATAATCACTTGACACTTCATAGAATTGCTATTAGCTTCTGGAAGCTGGTTGTTGTTTCTGGGTTGCCATTCCTTCCTTCCTTCCTTCCTTCCAACCTTCCTTCCTTCCTTCCAACCTTCCTTCCAACCTTCCTTCCTACATGCCTTCCTACATTCCTTCCTACCTACCTTCCTTCCTTTCTTTCATCTCCTTCCTTCCTTCCTTCTGGTTTCTATATATACGCATATATAGTCACTGGACACTTCATAGAACTGATATTAGGCTTCTGGAAGCTGGTTGTTGTGAGTGTGTGGACTTGTAAATATGCTGAGTCAGGGTGCGGCTGCTGTCAAAATGACATATTATACCACCACTCACCTGTCAACACCCATGGGATCCCAAGCTCTTCTTCCCCACAGTCCTTTCTACCTACTTACTTACCTAATTACGTACCTAATTACGTACCTACTTATGTACCTACTTACGTACCTACTTACGTACCTACTTGCTTACCCTTGCTTACCTCTTGCTTACCTACTTGCTTACCTACTTACCTACCTACTTACCTACCTACTTGCCTACCTACTTACCTACTTGCCTTCCTACTTACTTGCCTACCTACTTACTTACCTACCAACCTATTTCTATTGTTCTATAATATATATACACATATAATGACTGGACACTTTCCATCAACTTCCCTTACCGCTTGAAGTGTGTGGACTTCCTCTCATCTCCTTTCTTTCTTTCTTCTTTTGTTCTTTCCTTCCTCTCATCTCTACTTCCTTTTTTTGCTTTCCTTCCTTCCTTTCCTCCTTCCTTCTTTACTTCCTTTCATCTCTTCTTTCCTTCCTTCCTTCCTCTCATCTCTTCCTTCCTTACTTTCTTTCTTTTTTCCTTCCTTCCTTCTGGTATCCTGGGCATTGCTTTCGGTCACAAACTCCTCAAAACCATGAAATTCATCTTCAGAGACACTTCCATCTGTGTTAGAACTATCATTGAGGAAGAAAACAGTCCCAGATGCGCCGGGGAGTCAGATAATTCTTACCGCTAGGCATGCTGAACAAGGACTACTGAAATGGCGTTCCCACAATGCACCACTGGCTGCCCGATTTTTTTTATACTGCGCACACTGACCACACAGACCCATTCTCTCACATGTAGGCCTACCAGCTTTCTCCTGTTTGATTTGAGGCCGCTAGAATTTAGGCGTATAGATACGTCCGAAACAGTGGCTCGTAAGACGTATATATATACGACCGAAAGAGTCAAAGGGTTAATAGCCTGATGGATAAGTCTCTGGAATGATGTAGGAGAGTTTTTCATTCCGAAGGGGGTCACTGTATACTGATAATGACCTGGAATTACGAAGGCAGAGATTTCCTTCGCCTTATCTGTTAAAGGTACTTGATAGTAACCTTTAAGGAGGTCCAATTTGGATACAAAAGTAGCCTTACCCACAAAGTCGATTACATCATCCAGACGTGGCAGAGGATAGGCATCTGCAATTGTGACCTCATTCACCTTACGGTAATCTGTGCACATTCGGAACCCTCCATCAGCTTTGTTAACAAGGATGCACGGTGGAGCCCACGGACTAGATGACTCCTCCACTAACCCATGCTCTAACAGAAATTCTACCTCCTGTTGAAGTAGCTTCTGTTTTTCAGGATTAGCTCTGTAAGGGGAGAGTTTAATAGGTTTAGAGTTTCCAACATCTACATCATGATATCCTAATGTACATTTTGTCGGCACATCCGAAAAAATATCAGGATAAGACTGTAGGAGCACAGTTAAATTAGTTACTTGAGACTTGGTCAAACCCAACATTAAAGGTTTAGGGTCCTTGAGGAGGACCGAATTTGGAAGCTTTACATTAATCTCAGAGTGCAAAGAGTCAGGGTCATCAGAGGCAGAGGACAGTCATTACTGGAACTTTATCTGGTGTATTAAAAGCTTTAATTTGATTAATGTGGTAAGTTTTGTTTTTTGAGGTCTTGTCAAGGGGAGATACCACATAATTTACATCAGATAATTTACTTACGATTTGCATTGGTCCCGTAAATCTAGCTTTCAAGGTGTGGCCAGGTATAGGCTCCTGTACCAACACCTTATCTCCTGGATGGAAGGAGCGAAATTTTGAGTTTCTGTCATACCTCTGTTTCATCGTATTCTGAGCTGCTTTCAAGTTAGCCTTAGCCAACTGACATGCTACCTGCATCCTTTAAGAAGGGTTGTAGCTGGTTGTGGAGGCGTCTTCTCCCATCCATCCTTCGTTGAGCACACGTAGAGGACCTCGTACATTGTGCCCAAATATCAGCTCAAAAGGACTGTACCTTGTAGACTCTTGCACCGTTTCTCTCATTGCGAATAGCAACAGAGGAAGTGATTCATCCCAGTCTGTAGGAAAATGCATGCAGAATGTTCTCATCATTGTTTTTAACGTCTGATGGAATCTTTCCAGGGCGCATTGGGACTGAGGATGATAGGCCGTGGATAGGTTATGAACTATTCCTAGCCTAGTTAATGCTTCCCTAAATGCTTTGGCAGTGAAGTTAGTACCTTGATCACTTTGAATAGTTTTAGGAATTCCAAAGCAAGAGATAAACTTAGTTAAAGCTTTAAGGATTGCTTTAGTGTTAATACTGCGCATAGGAACTGCCTCTGGATTTCTAGCTACTCTATCCATGATTGTGAATAAGTATTGATTTCCAGACTTAGCTTTAGGTAGTGGACCTACACAATCTATTATTAATTCTGAAAAAGGGTCTCCATTAACAGGAATGGGATGGATAGGTGCAGGTTTAATGGGGTGTCCAGGTTTCCCTACCTGCTGACATTCTGGACAACAGCGAATATGATTCTTTACATCTTGCCTTAACTTTGGCCAAAAGAATTCTTTTGTTATTCGGTATTGAGTTTTGGTAATTCCCAAATGGCCTCCTAAAGAAGAATTATGGGCTATATTTAGTATCTGAGACCTAAACTTTCTGGGAACCACTAATTTATATGTTTATTGTTTTCCCTCCACCTCCTTACCAGTTTCAGTGCAGACTAAGTAATTATTTTTTAAGAGATATTTGACCGGGTGACCCGAAGTGGATTTACTCATAGCTGCCTCAAAAGCAGAGTTTAGTGAGGAGTCTTTCTGTTGTTCCTCCCGAAAGGACAGTCCCTCAGGCATGGAAACAGAGGCATCTGGCAATCCTGCAACCCTGGAATAGGAAGGCTTGATCTGGGGCTGTTCACTAAATTTACGAGGCTCTGGCCAGTTTTCCTCGCAAAACAAATTGGTTAGTCCGAGATCAGAGTCGTCCAAGGACGAGCTAACATTCTTATCAGACATCACTTTGGATTGTGCCCGAGTTATGGCCAACATCGGGGAAGAATTAATCATTATGGGTTCTATACATTTAGTAGACTCAATGTTATTACCCAGTAATAGCATTGCATCCTTCATAGGAAATCCCTCCGAGACACCAAGAGTCAAATACCCAGTGTAGTATTTACTCTGCACATAGATTTGATGTAAAGGGACAGAAAATACTGCTCCTCTTAAAGCTTCTAACAGAACTGAGGATTGCAAAGAGGTTTGTTCAGAAAGGGGAAGTACTCCCTCTCTTATAAGTGAGCAATATGCTCCAGTATCCCTAAAGGTTCTAACTTCCTTTTTCGCTGAATGTTCCTGAAGGGATATTTTACAAATGCTATAATAGGGTGCCATCCCCTTCTCTACTTCTTCCTGGGACATATTATTAGGGATATTTGCAATTTTCCCAAATGGTTGGGGTTTACTTGGACAATTGGGCCTGATGTGGCCAGGCTTGCCACAGTTGTAACATACCATCTCAGCTTTAACTTTGGCACCTCGTTGATTTTGTGGCTTACGGCACTCTGGATACTGCCGCTTCGAATCACCATGTTGAGTAGTTTGAAGTCTTTCACCCGGTTGACTTGAAGTGAAGTAACGCTGCTCACCAGGTGATTTAATTAACTGCTGATGAGATTCACCTTCATCTTGACCTTTATTTCTCCACTCAGGAACTTTGACGTTCTCTGCTCATACCAGGCTGTTGAGGAAAGAGATATGACTGCTCGGACAAGGAGCGGTTAGTTTCAAAAGTATCAGCCAACCTGGCTGCTTAAAATGCCGTAGGCAAGGAATGATCTTGCAGAAAGACTCGAACCTCTGGACTAACAGACTCCAGCAGGTTGTCCACCAAGATGAGCTGCTTCAAATTTTCAAAATCAACGACACCACTTGCCTTGTACCACTTTGTAAAAGCCCTGGTCTGCTGTCTGACGTAATCGACAGCAGACTGACCCAATTGCCTTCTGCCGAGTTTGAATTCTTTCCTATACTTGGCAGGAATACATTGATAAGTCCAAAGAACAGTGGTTTTCACAATGCGATAGTTTCCAAAGTCAGCATTTCCCATGCTAGAAGTAAATTCTTGTGCCTTACCAAACAACGCAGTATGCACCAGTGACGCCCAATGAACCTCAGGCCACCCTAAAGCTCGAGCCTGGTTTTCAAATCCTTCGAAAAACTGTTCAGGCTCTGCTTCAACAAAACGAGGAACAAACTGTACTGTCCTTTGCAAATTGAAGTCATCTACAGTCTGATGGAATTGTCTCCTCTCCTTCTCCTTAGCAAATGCACGCTGTTCTTTAGTTTGTTCAAGAGTGAGTCTGGCTAGTTCAAGCGCCAGTGAACCAGACTCACCTGCCGATAACCTCACACCTGTGACTTGCTGGTTTTGCTCAGGAGTTTTGTCTCTCCCATTTTGTAGAAACCTTAATGGTGACCTACGATTAACAGCTCCTGTAGAGGGAGAAACACGAGACTGATATGCCATAGTTTCAGTTTGTAGTTTACTCCTTATAATATCACGCAGCTGAGCAGCAGTAAGGGTACGCTGGTATTCAACACCAATAGAACGAGCGATACGCCAACAACGCTGTAGAGAGAGTTTGGGCAACTTTTGTAGAGTTAACTCAGACACTACATTGACCTCTTCGCTCTCGGGCTGAGAGGTTGTGCGGCGCAGTAGCTCCTGACCTAGTCTTGGCGCAACTTCCGTTTTTCGGCAAGATGGCGACCAGTATGAGGAGGAGACGCAACACAGTGTGTATTGAGTTACTACAGGGAGCTATCTACCCAGTAAATGCTTCTGTTTTGCTGCCAGCGATTATCCGTGACACCTTTGGTGTTATCAACGATGACCTTTACGGAGTTGCCTTGAATGGCTCGAGGAGAATTTTTGTGAAATTCAACACAGCAGAGGCGTATGAGAAGATAGTGGAACGCTACCAGGAGGAATGTATCATCGTCAACACTGGAATAGAGGTCAGGCTAAGGGATGTTTCGGCCTACTATACTTATGTTCGTGTGAGAAACGTGCCATTTGAGACCTTAGGAGTGGACCTAAGTGAAGTATTTCAACAATATGGTGTAGTGCACACGACAACAATGGGGCGTTGGACGGACGGAATTTATGAAGGATTGCCTGAGGGCTCTTACACTTTAAAAATGACCTTAAACGCCCCATACCGTCATATGTCATGCTGGACGAATTTAGGACGCAAGTGTTTGTCACTTACGCAGGACAGCGTAAGACTTGCAGAATGTGTGGGGCATACGATCATATGGCGGCGGGGTGCCCCGCAGCACTGGCGTCGAGAATGGTGACTCATAATGTACCTGTGGTACAAGCCCCTTTTGAGGAACCTGTACCTGCGAATGTGGTGGAGATGGGTAATGCCAGTTGGGCAGATGTAGTGCAAGGAGTGGAGGACCGTTGTGTGACACTCCCTGAAGCACTGGGTGCTTCGCCAGTGGGTGAGTTGGAACATGTACTAGAGACTGATGGGACGGTGGAGGGTGTGCAACAAGAGGAATTGCCGAAACCAGTGCAAGAGATGATAAGCACTTTTCTGGCTGGTTCGGAGGTGGATGCCTCGGGAACGGACGGAACATTGCAGGGAGAGGAGGAAAGGCTTATCCAAGCTGTTAATGTGTTAGAGGAAGGGGCAGACAGGCTACAGAAGCGAGAGGTGGAGGCCATTGTGCATAGGGAAGAGGAAGTGAGCACGGATGAGATGGAGGTTGGGGTTAAATCTAGAAAGAGGGCTGGCGAAACATCGGATGATGATGTTCTAACACCTGGCCAGCGTTCAGGCAAGAAGGTATGGGTGGAGAGGCCGGGGAAAGGGACAGTGGGAGATCAGGGAAAGGCGGGGGACATAGTGTGAGACAAGACAGGACTAAAGGTAGTATAGTAAAGAGTGCCACAGGTAGAACAAAGACACCCAGGGAAAGCCCCGTTGGCGTATTCCAGTGTTTAACAATAAATGCAAATGGCCTTAGGGCTGAAGTAAAGCGTAGTTGGATGGAGGTTATACTGAGACGATATGACATAGACGTGTGTTTTATACAAGAGCATAACTTCAGGTGTGGTAGAGATTTGAGATTAAAGGGTATCAAATATTTGCAGGTAGCTCGGGAAGTTAAAGGGTGGGGTGGCAGTGGGTGTGAAAGAATCCAGCCCCTTCCGATTGTTAGCTTGGGAGGAGGGAGGAGGGGGGAGAGTAGTGAGGGTGGATGGAGTGTTGGGAGGCATAAGGGTGTGCTTTGTAGGTATTTACATGCCTGCTGACAGTAATCGTAGAGTTAAGGAGGAGTTTGTGAGGGATGTCTTGACTTTTTATTTGAGAGGGCTGCCAATGATTACGGTGTTGGGTGGTGACTGGAACTGTATTATTAGGAAAAAAGATGTGGAACCTAGAGGGGCAGGTTGTGAGTTAGGGGTCTTGCGTACATTATTGAGGGAGGTGGGGGTATTAGATGTGGTAAGGGGAGATGGTTGGGGTGTAGAGCATACCTTCGTGAGAAGAGGATATGCTGCCAGATTAGATCGAGTGTATGTCACAAAGGATGTTACAGTGGGGAGGGTTCGCACGTTAGATATTGGTTTTTCAGATCATCGTGGTGTTATAGTGGAGGTGACGTGGGAGGGAATGGTACGCAGGTACAATAGTTTTTGGAAGATGAATGTAAGTTTGCTGCGGGGGGAGGAAGAGCGGACATTATTTGCCGAATGGTGGGGGTCATTATGGAAGGAAGGGGCAGGGGAACGGGAGAAGGATTTTCTGGAATGGTGGGAAACAAGTGCGAAGACGAGAATAAGGGAATATTACAGAAATAGAGGTAAGGAGGAGGCTGGGTGGAAGTTTGGTCTTCAGAAGTATTTAGAGGGTCAGCTGCAGGAATGTTATTGGGGGGGGGTAGTAGGTTTGGGGAAATACGGGACTTGAGGGGTAGGTTAAAGGACATTCAAAATGACCGCTTTGACGACATAAGAGTCAGGGGAGGCATTGAGGAGGCGTTATGGGGGGATAAACCATCTGGTTGCGTGTTGCGACAGTTCAGAGACAGACAGAGGTGTACTACGATAATGGGGGTAGAAGTGTGTACAGGGGTAGGTGGCTATAACGTGGGACAAGTGTTAGGAACGACAGATGGTATAAGCAATTATGCTGATTTTTGGTTTGAGAGGAAATTAGCGGAGAGGACAGAGAGGGGTAGGGAGGGAGGGATTATTGAGGAAGGAATCCTGTGTCGTGTGGGAAAAGAGGAGTGTGAGAGTTTAAGTGGAAGTATAAGTGAGCAGGAGGTGGGGAGGCTGTGGCTAGTTTAACGTTAGGAAAGGCACCAGGTATAGATGGAATACCTAATGACTTTTACTATTACACTGGGAAACATTGCGAGAATGTTTGGTGCTTTTGTTCAATTGTATGAAAGAGAAGGGAAGGTTGGGTGAAACGCAGAGTCGGGGTGGTTGTTCTGGTGCCGAAGAAAGGGAGAAGAGGACCTTGGGAAATTATAGAGCCTTATCCCTCATGTGTGGGGATTATAAAATTTTTGCAAAAATATTGGGTAATAGGATGAAATTGGTGTTGACAAAGTCATACATCAGGGGCAGTTCGTATACCTGGTAGAAGTATGAATGTGGGACATGGTCGTATCAAGGATTTTATTGAGAGTAGGAAGGGCGGGGTGTTCTGGGAATTGATTGGAAGGAAGCGTATGACAGTGTGGATCGACGAATGTTGGGAATTATGTTGAGAAGACAGGGATATGGAGAGGACATTGCCGCATGGGTAGAGACTTTGTATAATTCAGCAAAGGTGCAGGTGCAGGCAGGTGAACGGGAAGTTGGGACGAAAGGTGATGAGGGAAAAGGGGGATTGAGACAGGGGTGTCCATTGTCACAAATCCTATTCGCGTGTTTGCAAGATTCTTTTTATAGGTTAATAGAGGAAGGAGTGGAGAGAGTGGACAGGGGAGGCTTGTGGTGTGGGAATAGTGGGGTACGTAGATGATACAACTGTACTAGTGGGTGGGGAGGAAGGGTTGGCGAACGTGGGACGTATTATAGAGATTTTGGGGCGGCGACAGGGATGAGGGTCAATGGTGCGAAATCTAAGTTATTGGAAGTGGGAATGTGGGTGAGGAGGCTTGGGAGGCGTATGGATGGAAGGTTGTTGATAGGATTAAAATTTGTGGAATAGTATATATGGCGGACGTGGAAGAGGCTAGGCAGGTAAATTCTGTGGAGGTGGTGGGTAGGGCTCTGGGTAGAATGAGGGGCTGGAGGCCGGGAGATGTAACACTAATACAGAGGGTGGTGGTGGTGAATACTCTTGTATATAGTAAGGTGTGGAATGTGGCTGCCGTGTATCCTTTGAGGATGGAAGAGGTAAGAGAATTACAAAGGAAAGTGTTAAGGTATGTGTGGGGGTATGGAAGGCCATGGTTAAGAAAGGAGGTCGTTATGATGAAAGTCCGAAAAGGTGGGTTGGGACTTATTCCCTTGGAAAATAGGGTGAAAGCTGTGTATGTAAAACAGTGTTTTTTGAGAAAAGGGGGGGTGCGGGGATTGCGTGTAGGGAGGGTCATGGAGGATGTACGAAAGTGGTGGGAGGGGAAGGAATTGCGGTGTGTGAAGATATGGCAAGGCAGTTGTTGATAGCGAGGAGCCTAAAAGGGTAAAGGTGGGTAGGCTGGAGAGGGTTAGTGATAGGGTAGGGGTGGTGCAGGGGCAGGAACAATTTCCGGTTTATAATTGGAGGGAGATTTGGGGGGAATTTAGAAAGATGCGTTTCAGGCCAAGGGTCAGGGAAGTAGTATATAGATTTTTATTGGGTATATTGGCTCTAGGACGGCATTGTATAGAATGGGGTTGATGAGTACGAATGCATGTCAGTGGTGTGGGGATGAAGAGACAGCCTATCATGCTGTCTACTTTTGTGAATCGTTAGAGGTAGTGAGGCTGTGGCTTGCAAGGGTTATTGTGTTGGTGGGAGGGGGACATTTTTCGCTCTTGAGGGCCTTAAGTTTTGATGTGGAGGAACACCGAAAGAAGTAGGACGGGCAATTAAGTATGTAGTTGCGGATTTTGCACGTATCGTGGGGAATGCGGAGGTGGGTGGGGTCTGTAGGGTCAGTGCATTATCGGGTAGCGTGTATAGGACCATGTGTAGAAACAGGATATTATATGGAGGTAAATGGGTAGCGAGTTTTTCTGAGGGGTATAGATCTTTAACAGTGGAAAAATTATTACGATGATTAAATGTAGTGTGGAATGGACTGGATTCAATGTGGGATAGTAGTAGGTAGGGTGGGGGTAGATTTGTTGCGTGTGTATATAGACGTCTAGCTGTTAGATCCTGGGGAAGGTGGAAGACTGGAGACTAACATACTCTGATTTTGAGAGTTGGGGTAAAGACAACTGACGAGAAAGGGGAGCATAGGAATAGGAGGATGAAAGTGTATCAGGATGGACCATACTACATTAGGACGTGACGAAGGACATGTTCAATTAAATGGAGTACGCCAGCGGGGTTTTTGGTAGTGTTGAGAGGATGTGTTATTGAGAAGTTATAATTTTCAAATCATGCTTAATATAGGAACTGTCATTGGCTAGTTCCTTCAAATGGTGTAATTAAATTATGTTATATTGCTTCAATGTGTTGAGAAACACAAAAGTTCAGAAGATAATTTTTCTATCAATATTGTAAAAGTTTCACTTGTTAAGAGGTGATATTAAGGAGTACACAGTTTCCTTAATTAATAAGACACATTGAAAATATTAAGGAAGTATATATGCTTAACGAGGTTTAAGCATTCTTTTTACATGGACATAGGCTTTATGAACGCTATGACATGATCCTTTGATTATTGTATTGTATAATGTAAGATTTTGTGTTACTGTTAAATAGTCATTGGCACTCTTGGAGATGATTGTAGGGTTTAGGCTAATATGTTGCCATATATTGTACTGGTGAGATAACAGTCATTATATTATTATGGATGTACCGAGGGGTGTTTTAGATTTCTGTAATAATCATTTGGCTATCATGTATTTGTATTTAAACAATCTAGAGGTTCATGAAATAGTGAGAACATAACAAGTAGTCATTTTGTTCTAGTGTGATTACACTGCCAGTATATCATTAAGGATGTTTTCAAAGAATGCATATAGTATAAATATTATGTAGGTATATACTTGTTGGTCAGGTTTTATTGTTCGTTATATACAGAATGTAGACACTGTTTGCTGGTTAATTTGTATTTTGTTGCTCTGGAAGCAATAGTGAAGCGCTGTTTTGTAAGATTTTCTTATTATGTACTATGGTTTCTATAATAAAATATAAAAAAAAAAAACTCAGACACTAACCGTCTGATTCGAATAGGTGGCATTAACCCTCAACTTAACACGCTGTAACGCACAAAATCAATTTCAAGAATTATCAATAGTCAATAAAATTGCACTGGGGAAAAATTTTGCATCACAAGAAACAAAGATATTAGAAATTAACTAGTTTGAACACTCTTACTCTTAATTGCAAGCAAAGCAAGGTAACTCAATGAAACAATTACTGAAACAATTCACTAAGAACACTGACTTTAATCAAACTTAAGAGTGAACTTGTTCAAACAACACTTTAACATGAATAAAAAATGAACAAGATATGTAACAAGAAAATAAGATAACACCTACAGGAGCAGGAGTACAAATCATCAAAGGTAAATAACTGTTGGACTTACAAATTCATAAAAAGTCCATATCGTTGGGCTTGAGGTAAGTAACTTAGCAGAAGAAATTGAGATCTTCAATAAATATTATGTCACTAGTCTGTAAAGGTGAAACACATTAGCACTGTATAAAAATAAACAATTACACAAAACAATTATAGGTGCAAGGGAAAAAAACACTGACTGCAACACATAAGAATTAGCTGGGAAATACTGGGAAAAAGTAAAATTACTTTGAGAACCAAAAATAGTATATAGTTACTGGGACAAGCAAAATTAATTACACAACAATAACAGACAAGGGTAAACGACTGAATAATACTCTGGGATAGAACACTTGATGGAACACAAGAATTAACACAGGGACAATACTCGGGAAAATAAATGCTTGTAAAATACTACTAGGCAGAATATTGGAACAAAACAATAATAAGGGAAATAACATAAGGGATAACTGATTTAAAATTCACACAATACTCAGTAAAACTATACTTACTGCAGATGTGGTAAAACACAACACTATTTAAGTAAAATATGACACATTAATTAATCAGGGACGATACTAGGAAAGTTCAAAATTAACGCAAGTAATAAGTTTAACACATAACACGGTCTATAATAAAATCACAAGTCCCAGGATAACACAAGGTTCACTATAATGATCAAAATGTTTCAGTCACTCGCAAATGTCTCTAATTATTTGAAAACAAAAAAAAAACAAATAAATGTCTTTAGGTTATAGAACGTTGTTAGCGATGATTGAAGCTGGAGTAGGTGGACGGTGGAGAATTTTATTCGTCTGGCGGGCGTCGGCTGCTCTCCACTACACTCTCGTGGAAAATTTTGGAGAATTTGTGCATAAATGAAGAATCCACATAGACATAGGCTTTAATCGTTGGCACACTAGTTGGAAGGTCACAAAGTCTATCTTCACCTTACTATGTGGACCGGAAAGATCGACGATAAACCCAAGAAATTGGGTGAAATAAGCCACACGTGGTCAATGGCGTCTGTTTGTATGGGTGGCGGTGTCTACCGTGTTGTTAGTGGCTTCGCTCACGTGGTTCCACGCGCTGGGCTTTCTCCCACGCAAATCTAAAGGGAGGGTGGCTTGGAACAACCCAGAATACCACAGGGATGGTATTAGCACTCAAAACAGCGATACACTGGAGCACAAGGACGATAGGAAATGCGGGGACTCACGTGGCTTGCTGTTTTACTTCTCAGTCAGCTGGGTTGGTTTGGCTGGCTTACTTCTCTTCACACAGGTTGGATGGCTTGGAATCTTGTAATTATGAGCACAGCAGGGTTATTACGCTGGCTTGAGGGCTAGGCTGACTTGGACAGGTACGATGGCTTGGAATCTTGGCTTGGGCACAGGGCACTCTCCCCCCTCACACTGACTTATCTCGTAGTAGAATTTGCTAAACCCGGGTCTACCCCTCGTAGGTTTTAACAAATGAGAGAAAGCGCACTTAGCTGACCAGGAAATATTGTAGACAGGCTGACGAATGCTGCTTGGAGTTGGTAGCTGGTAGCGTGTTCTGTGGAGGCTTACTCACGTACACAAGACGTCGGCTTGTTAAAATTTGTCTCATAAAATCAAAGCAAAGTTTCCACTGAGAAAAACACATCAACACTGAAAGTTTGAAAGCGACCAGACGAGACATTCTCTTGTTATTCCTCGGATTCCAATAAAATTTGCTCCTACACAGCCTATACCCAAAATGTTTCATCTATTTCATAAGTTGAATCAGCCATTACAAATTGATGACGTTCACCATTAAATTTAAATCAGCGGGAAAACACTAAACCAGTAGGGCCACACAGCGACTATGGAATAGAAGACATTCAGATTCGATTCATGGAAGGGGATGATAAGTCCTGTTTCTGGGATCAAGAGCCTCTCATCATCAAGGAAAAATAATGCAATAATGTAACAATCGAGATTAAACTTGGCAAAACGTTATAAACACACCATTAACAAAAACAACTTTCTCTTAAACACAATACACATGTGCTGAAGTCTGAAGCCCAGCACAAGTGCCTTTTAAATCTGAAGCCCAGCACAAGTGCCTTTTAAATCTGAAGCCCAGCACAAGTGCTTTTTAAATCTGAAGCCCAGCACAAGTGCCTTATAAATCTGAAGCCCAGCACAAGTGCCTTTTAAATCTGAAGCCCAGCACAAGTGCTTTTTATATCTAAAACCCAGCACAAGTGCCTTTTAAATCTGAAGCACAGCACAAGTGCTTTTTATATCTAAAACCCAGCACAAGTGCCTTTTAAATCTGAAGCACAGCACAAGTGCCTTTTAAATCTGAAGCCCCGAACAAGTGGCTTTTAAATCTGAAGCCCAGCACAAGTGCCTTTTAAATCTGAAGCCCAGCACCAGTGCCTTTTAAATCTGAAGCCCAGCACAAGTGCCTTTTAAATCTGCAGCCCATCACAAGTGGTTTTTAAATCTGAAGCCCAGCACAAGTGGCTTTTAAATCTGAAGCCCATCACAAGTGGCTTTTAAATCTGAAGCCCAGCACAAGTGCCTTTTAAATCTGAAGCCCAGCACAAGTACCTTTTAAATCTGAAGCCCAGCACAAGTGCCTTTTAAATCTGAAGCCCAGCACAAGTGCCTTTTAAATCTGCAGCCCAGCACAAGTGCCTTTTAAATCTGAAGCCCAGCACAAGTGCCTTTTAAATCTGAAACCCAGCACAAGTGCCTTTTAAATCTGCAGCCCAGCACAAGTGCCTTTTAAATCTGAAGCCCAGCACAAGTGCCTTTTAAATCTGAAACCCAGCACAAGTGGCTTTTAAATCTGAAGCCCAGCACAAGTGCTTTAAATCTCTCACGGAAACCAATTTCTGGAACGATCCATATAAATATGAGTGAAGATCCCCCGGCGTTGGTCAATTGTTCCAGAAGCTTTATCTAATATTAGTTGACCAGGGTTGAATATTTGATGCCTTTACTGTCTTTAATTTCAACATCAGAAAAAGTAGTTATTCTTAATTTAAGGTTGGGAAAGTGATCAAATTTCTTTGAAAAGCTTTATTTTCTTCTGAAAACTTATTGGGCAAGTTGTGTAATAATTTTATTTCTTCCTTGAAGTGCCAGATTTAAAATATTGGAAGTGATACATTACATCTGTAAACAACAACAGATCACTGTACTTATTCGTGATTTTCTAGTTGTGGTAATTCTCTTTCATTTCCTTCATGAAATCAATGATTGGTTCAAAAACATCAACAAACTTATTCAAGACTGGTAGTTGACAGTCATCTTACAATAAAGTAGAATGAAAGGTCACTTGACTTGTCTTCAAGCTTCAGCTCCTCAATAAAATTTCAAAATTCACGGTGGGTTTTCGCACTTGTCCGAATGAAATTCACAATGTTTTAAAACTTAAGTTATGACACTGTTGAACTTGAAGTTTTTACTTACTAAATTCTCAAGGTGGATGATACATTGGATACAGATATATTCAGGATAGTTAAGATCATTTGTCAATTGCCCCTCTAGGCCAGTATTTTGATCTACCACAGCTGGTGATCCGTCTGTTGCAATACTAGCAAGTTTATGTATTGGTAGTTGAGCATTTAATAAAGCTTTGTTAAGTGCACTTTTGATGTTAATACCTTTTATGTTTTCCTTTAAACTTATCTGGTCTAAGAAATCTTTTACATTTCCATCGTTTGTAACAGCGAACAAATATAGCCAACTGAGGGATATGTTGAATGTCTGTAGACTGAGCCAATGTTGTGCTGAAAGCAACGCAGATTTTCAGATCACTCTGCAGTGAACATACGATTGTAGAACTAACTTCAGAAATGTGTCTTTCAGTAGTGAGGCGGGAGACAGGAATTTGTTCTACTAAACTATCAATCTCAATCAATCTTTCATTGATAGCTCTATCATTTAATCTATCAATCTCTAATTTACCCTGACGGGTAAATAGAGACCTTTAAGACTTTATAAATCCCTGATAGATTGATAAAGTTCTGGTGGACGAAACGTTTTGTCAGTAAATGCCAGACTTAACTTACTGTCTTATTCAAACATGTCGGGATATTGTACCACTGATTTACATTTATGTGCGAGTATGTGTGATACAGAGAACTGAATGTGTGGTGTATGTGTCGGTTGCATATGAGGAGATACGTAAATGTCGTTGAAAAAATGTGAGTGTGTAAACCTGTGGATCTTTGCATAAGATGAAAATACAAACTATAAATAAAAAAATAAAAAAAACTAATTAACACGTACATCTTTTTTCACGGAGGTAGATAAATAGATAAACACATGGACACTAATCTTCCTACAATAAAACATTCACAAACACACTTACTTAGCAAAATTATTGAGAAGAATGTATTTACTATAGAAACATAATGCAACATAAATAGAAGTTCAAGATTTTCTATAATTAGCCTCTCCGAGGTGGCCGAACTGTGTGGCAGCTTCGTCTCGTCTAGCTGACTTACGATCGTGGCTGTCTTGGTGGGTGTAATTACTGGACGCAGTTTTCTGTGTGTCACCTCCAGTAATTCCACCCACCTGGACAGTCTCTACCGTAGACCAGCTAGACAAGACCAAGTTTCCATGCAGCAAGGTCACTGGGGGTGGCAACCGCTGACTCTGGGGAAGTGGGGAAGGGAGCCCACCTGAGGTGGACCTCTGGAGACACTGATCCGGGAAGGCACCGCCGACCTTAGGTAAATGGGGAAGGGGAGACATCTGGGAGCGAACGGATGGATTCCTGGATACATGAACTTGGGAGAGGCTGTTGTTGAGGCTGACCTTGGGAAAGTGAGGAAGGGGAAACATCCGGGAGCGAACGGATGGATTCCTGGATACATGAGCCCGTGGAAGGCATGAATACTAGCAGTTGAGGCTGACCTTGGGGAAGGGGAGACGTCCGGCGGTAGACGAATGGATTCCTGGATACATGAACCTAGGGAAGGCATGAATACTAGCAGTTGAGGCTGACCTTGGGTAAGTGGGGAAGGGGAGACATCCGGCGGCGGACGGATCGATTCCCGGATACATGAACCTGGGGAAGGCAAGAATACCGTTGACTTTGGGGAAGTGGGGAAGGGAGTCCATCTGAGGTGACACAATTGGACTCCTGGAGACGCTGATCCGGGGAAGGCACCGCCGACCTTAGGTAAGTGGGGAAGGGGAGACATCCGGGAGCGAACGGATGGATTCCTGGATACATGAACCTGGGGAAGGCAAGAATACAGGTGGGAGAAGTGAGGAAGGGAAAACATCCGGAGGCGGACGGATGGATTCCTGGATACATGAACCTGGGGAAGGCTGAGGCTGGAAGGCAGAGAGAGAGGCGAGGCTGACCTTAGGGAAGTGAGGAAGGGGAAACGTCCGGGGACCCACGGATGGATTCCTGGACACATGAACCTGGGGAAGGCTAGGGGGGTGGACCTTGAAGACGAACCACTGGCCTCCACGTGGCAAGGTCTGGTAACTCAGAGATAATTCTGAGGCTGACAGTGGTCGCAAATAATAATTAAGTTTTAATAACAAATAGTGATTTTTATTCTGGATTAATGTAATATAAATAATGTGTAATGTAAGTATATACCGACACACACACACACACATACACCATTCACAATATTCTTAATATCAGTCGACACACACACACACACATACAACAGGCCTAGTGTCTAATCGACATGTTCCTAACACACACACCGGTGCTGTTTCTGGTATTTGTGAACGACATGACGGAAGGAATAGACTCCGAAGTGTCCCTGTTTGCAGATGATGTGAAGTTGATGAGAAGAATTCAATCGGACGAGGACCAGGCAGAACTACAAATGGATATGGACAGGCTGCAAGCCTGGTTCAGCAACTGGCTCCTGGAGTTCAACCCCACCAAGTGCAAAGTCATGAAAATTGGGGAAGGGCAAAGAAAACAGCAGACGGAGTACAGTCTAGGGGGCCAGAGACTACAAACCTCAATCAAGGAAAAAGATCTTGGGGGTGAGTATAACACCAGGCACATCTCCTGAGGCGAACATCATCCAAATAACTGCTGCAGCATACGGGCGCCTAGCAAACCTAAGAACAGCTCTCCGCATTTTAATAAATAATCGTTCAGGACCCTTTCACTTTACTTAGGGGCCCTACTGGAGATGCAGCACCAGTTTTGGGAACCCCCCCTAAAGCATGTAAAAAACTAGAGAAAGTGCAAAAGGTTTTCAACAAGACTGTCCCCGGGGCTGGGGTATGTCCTACGAGGGGAGGTTAAGAGAAATCGATCGCGACACTGGAGGACAGGGGAGATAGGGGGACATGATAACGACAAAAAAATACTGAGAGGTTTAAAGGTGGCAGAGAC